>JANHGN010012809.1:0-43225 GCA_024605025.1 Megaceryle maxima
GGTAATCGGCAGCGGGGCGCTTGCCGGAACCGGGGCGAGTCCTTGATGCACTCCTCGAACTCCACCGTCATCCTGCCGGTTTGAGCCCGCGGCGCGATCAGCGGAGGATGCGCATCGCCCGCCGCCGGCAGCCAAGGACGCGCGGGCGGGCGAGCGAGCGAGCGAACGAACGAACGAGCGAGCGAGCGCACGAGCGCCCGCCCCCCACGCCCGCCGCACACGCGCCCGCCGCCTCGGCGGGGATCAGCGCGGCCGCCGCCGCCGCCGCCCGCCGCCCTCCGAGCAGCCGAACGCCGCCCGAACGCCGCCGCCCCGCGGCGAGAAGGGCCGAGTTGGCCCGGTCCCAGAGCGGGACCCGCCCGCGGGCAGAAGCGGAGAGGGCAGGGTCCCCTCCCGGGCCTCCGCCGAGTCGCCGGTGCCCTGGCGTGGGGGCCGGTAGGTTGGGAAAGGCGGCTGCCTTCCCCCCTCCCGCGTTTCCCCTCGGTTGTTTTTAGGATGGGTTCTCAGAAGACACAGTTTGAAGCATGTGTTTTGGCGGCCACAGCCTCGTGCTCCCAACTGATGCTTAATTGTGTGGTTGGGTGAGTAGCTGGAGGTGCGGCCGGTTATTCACACCTTGGGTTGTCACCAGGCTGTGTACACTGCAGACAAAAAAAAACCCACCCCAAACCGTCCGGGACGTGCAGTGCGATTCTACAGCAGCAGTGTCAAAAGGATTGGCACCAATCCTGTTACTGCTTAATCTAGTTTTTAATTTTCTGTAAACAGTGGTAAAGCTGCAGGAACTCCTCCGAAGGGAAGGAGACATCTGGGCTTGTGGGTCCAGATGAGCAGGCCGCGTTTGCTACAGGACGTGGCGATGTAGCGTGGCAAGGGTAAATGAGGCTAATTACAAGGGGCTTAATTGTGATTCTCCACCCATTGAGCACCACCAGCAAAAGAACTGTATCAACGGCCTCGTCCGCTGCAGGTTTTCTCTCAATTTGAGAAGGGCCTGAAGCATAAATCTCCACGTTTTAAGAAAATGCATCCTGTGATAAGAACGTAACCTACAATCAAGAGTCATGAACACTCAGGCCAGGGGCATGTGAATCCATGTCATGATGAGGCCTTATCTCAGCCACGGACAGAACCGTGATGAAATGAGACGAAACAAGATGTTCGATGCCACTTCTGTACACAAACCACAGCTAAGGTTCATCCCTAGACCAGGCTCCTGTTTCCACCTGAGTTCCCAGCCCTGCTTGATTTGTCAGCCACCATCAGGAGTGTCTTTGTGCGACTGAAAGTCTGATTTATTTAACACATTTATCAGATGCCAGAGGGTTCCGGGGAACACAGAAAAGGAATTAGCCCAGCCGATCACCTCGGTCCAGGAGAAGGGGCAAGGTGACCTCTTGTGGCCTCTGTTTTAATGTGGTTTCATAAAGGTCAAATCACTATGATTTTTCTTGTCTTCGGTCTTTCCAGCGTAGATGAAAGCGAGTGGATGTTTCTGCCTGCGTGTGTATGCACAAGCACAGGGATTAGAAATTACCAGCCTCTTTAAAGCGGAGATTCATCAGTTTCATTATAATAGAGTCTGGATGCCATTGTGCCAGTTGAAAGCTGGTTGGATTTTTCCATTCAAAACAGGTCTCAGATTTGTACGAGGGGGACAGGGACTTTTTTCTGTCGCTCTCCCTGTTTTGCTAATGAGTTGGGTGCTTGTGCAGTTTTAGGCTATCTATTGTACACACAGATATTGCAGTTCAGTACTTCAGAAAGATGAATAGAGTTTAAAAGACCGAGCGTAGTCATGAAGAACATCTGCAGCCTTTGTTTATTATCATTATTTTAGCCTATTTTTGTCCTTGTAGCTGTTATTTACCCTCAGCAAGTGGCAGCCTGTGCTCATCCTTTCATAGCCAAGCTGAAATAAATATTGGGGTTTTTTTTCCTGTGGAAATTACATTCCTGCTTTAGCACTTGCGAGTCTTTTTTTTTTTTTTTTTTTTTTTGGCACGTTTATGTGATTCAGGGGGACAACTGAAGCCCCCAAAAGGGTGCCAGGGACAGCCCGAGGGATAACTCCCCTTAGAAAGTGAGGAAGACACCCCAGTAAGCTCAGCTCGGGTGGTTTCTAATGGCGAACAGAAGGCGAACAAAGCCCCTTGCCAAGGACAACTTAGAGCTGAAGATAAAGCAGAGGATTCGAGAGGGGCTTCCCCCTCGACCTCTGCCTGGGTCACCTTGGCCACGTCCCTCGGTTTCCCTCCAAGCAAAGGGAAAAAATCTCCGAGACCCCTGCGCGGTACCACGACGAACAGAAGCGCCGATCCCCGGGGCTGCTCTCCCCGGCCAAACGCCGCCTGGGCCCGGGAGCCCGGCGCAAGGCTCCCCTCCTCCTCCGCTCCAAGGCTTCGGGCCGCTGCCGGGCCAGCCCCGAGGCTCTGCGGGCAAAGCGGAGCCCGGAGCCGCCCCGCTCTCCACAAGCCCCCGCGGCCCCGCCTCAGCGGGCACCGGCCCTCGGCACGGCCCACCCAGCGCGGCGGCGGAAGCGGGCGGTGCTGGGCGGGTCGCCCGGGGGGAAGCCGGGCTCGGGAAGGCTGCACGGCCGGCCCTGCGCCGTGCTGAGAGGCGGGGAGGCCGCTGCTCTGTCCCGGGTACCCCCCCGCCCCGCCCCGGCCCCCCTCCGCTCCACCCGCTGGGGGTCCCGCCGAGCGGAGCCGGAGCCTCCGCCGTAGGGCCGTAGGCAGCAAAGATGGTTTCAGCCCCAGCCCGGTACCTTGTGTTCTTTCAGTACTTTGGTACTAAATATAGGTAGGTGCCTCCGCCGCCTCCTCAGCCACGTGCGGTGGAAGTAAAGCAGCGCCCGGTTTGGCCCTGGGGGTTTTAAGCCACGGGTGGTTGACGGGGGAGCTGGGGAGGGGGTGGGTGAGGGTCCCTGCCCTTGCTGAGCAGGGTGAGAGCAGATGGGGAGCTGGCCTCTTGCTTTCTACTGTCGCGTAGAAGCATCAGGAAGGGGACGGTTTGGGCAGGAAATGCATAAAATGGGCAAAGAGAAAACATCAAAGGACAGAGAAGGAAGCAGACTTGTGCTCTCAGGCTGGGTTGGGGAGAACAAGCTACAGGATTTCCTGCAGTGGTTTGCTGGGCGCCCAGTGGTGTGGCCAGTTCCCAGCGGTTCAGGTAGGTGAGCTGCTCGAGAGATGCAGGTGAAGTGTTCTGTGGGCTGCACGTCCCACAGGAAGATAGCAGAGGTTGGCTTTCCCCATGCTTTAACCATCCCACACGTGTAGCTGTGCTTGTTTACATTAAAAACAAACAAAAAAAAGCATGTGGGAGAACTTGTGCAGCTCCAGCTCATGGAACTGTGCCTATCTTTGTGAGGATTTTACAGAATAATAGCATCGTGTGCCAAAACCCACAATTCTTTTGCAGTGCATGGTCTGTGTCGTTGTGGGTACTGACCTAAATTACTCCAAGTAGTTGCAGGTAGTTGGGTTTAGCCTCAGGATGTATCTCTCTGCACTTCAGCAGCTTTTGTGAATGGCTGTGACTTCTGTAGTGGAGAAGGAAGCTCATTGCAAAACGCCTTCATGGTCTTTTGTTCCTTTATGACGTCCAAAGGGCTTGCAAGAAAGGGACCTGCAACTGGCAACCAACTCCTGGCCTGAAGTAGTTTATCTGCAAACTCATTTCTAGTTTAGCATGTCTGCCTTATCTTCCCATCAGCCTCCCCCTGAAAGGCTAGTCCAGAGAGTAACATTGGAAGCCTCCTTTCCTGCAAGTAACTGTCCTCTCTGTTCATAAAAGTGTTTGGTCCCTGCACCTTTTGTAAAAAGATCCAAGCGGCTGAACAGAAAACAGTTTGATGAGTGTCCTCCGTTAACTTCTGGATGTGTTGGTGGAATCTGTGAAGCCCTTTGGTATGGATGTGTACCAATAATTGTTGTATTTGTTTTTCTCTGCAGTGGGGTTATGGAGACTTCAACTGATCAGTCAATGGTTGGAGTCCAGAATTATCTAGAGGTAGGTCCTTGATAATCATATTTCCATTAAAAAGAGTCTTACAGGGCCACGTTGTTGAGCTACAGGTATTGTCAAGGATAAATGTTCTTTTTAGGATGACACTCAGTAAGAGACACTGTAATATTCAAAGCAGTCAAAGTGCTTTAGAAATGATGTCACTATACAGGTGGGAAAAACAAGTCAAGGTCAAGTCAGAAATATTACAATTCTGGTTGTGAAAAAGATGTGAACCCTTCAGTGAGACTTGAAATTGAGGCATCTGAGTCCATTTGAAGGTCCTTAAGCACGTGAGTTTCATTAGCACTTGTGGTTTCACCTCCAGTTGTTCTTTGAACCACCTCAGTTCTCAGCAGGCTTAGCTGCTCTGCTTCTAGTTTGTGTCAAAGTCCTTTATAGATTTAGAAACTAGATGCTGTGTCCTCCTGGGGGAGGATGTCTCTGATAGACATTTTCAGAACAAAGCACAGCAGGATATCCATTGTTCCAAAGAGAAAAAAAAAACAAAACAAAACAAAATGCTTCGTTTCCATTCTTCTGGAGTTCTTCTAGTATGTGGGGGAGAAAAGGTATGATCCTGTCACCCTGTTGTTCCTGTGCTGCTCCCAGGGATATCCTGGAATGCAAGAATGGCTCTCAGGAGCCACGTGCTGTTGGGGCTTGGAGTGAGTGTGCAGTGGGAGTGTAAAAGACCCACTGCTGCACCAGCGAGTAGAAGGTGGGTCACTTGCACAGGGTGAATGCTCAGCACACTTAGATGCTCATGTAACCCAACTGTAGTTTAGTGACAAGGTGGTGTTGAGCTGTGTTTATTTGAGCAGTGCTGGTGAGTCCCACGTTCCTGCGCAGGGCAGGAGTCAGAAGGAAGTTGTGTTATTTTTTCCCTCGCTTGTCTTAGAAGCACTGTGTAGTTCAAAATGAAGCTTGTGCCCATTTAGAAGGTAGGAGTTTGTTGAAGAGGTTGAAGCCAATTGCTTTGTGTCAGATCATGCTTATGTATTACCAACCAACCTTTTCATTACTCAGTTCTCACTTTCAGTCTAACCTGAGATCCCAAACTGTCACAGTTTGAAGGCCGTGCACCCACCACGCTTGCTTGTGGTAGTCTGTGCTCTGGCTGTGTTAGCTACAGTCCTGGCGTTGCAAAGAAGCAGAGTCATTGCCAAGCTGGTCTGGGAGCAGCCTCGCTGTCCTGCCCAGCCACTCTGTGACTATGGCCAAGAGGGTGACGGCTCTTGCTGAGCAGCCTGCAGAAGGAAAGTGTGATGAATTATGGTTTGAGTTCTCAGGATGTGTTTGTATGGCTGCTCGCCTGAGACCATTGTGGAGAAAGTGTATAAATATTGTGGAAATCTTGAAAGAAGAGCCCCAAAGGACTTTCTATCTCATTTATCTCATCCTCTGAACCATCCAGTGTCTCAGCCCCAGGCGCCGGACTTTGGGTGAGCCCAGCAGTTGTTTCACATTATCCCAGTGACTTTGTTATAACAGACGAATGGGTAGGATGGGTGATTAAAGGAGAAAAGAAGAAGAAAAAAAGAAAAAGATAAACTTATTTGGTGTTGTCTTTTCACAGTATCAGCACTTTGCAGGCCAGTTCTGGGCTATGTGCTTTGCTTTCATGTGGTGGGATTGATGCTGGGCACTGCTGAGCAGGGCTGTGTCTATTAGAACCACATGGGAAGTCTTAAAGCAACTTTAATAGAAAACTTCTGGGGCCTGTAGGAATTTATCTTCCTTCCTCCATTTCTCTGCAGCCTTGAACTTCACAACTTTCAAAAGCCAGGAAGGCAACTGAAGGGAAGGGCAAATTTCAATCTGTAATGAGATCCTTACTGTGTTCTAAATATGTTCAGATGTTTGTTTGCAGTTACAGGCAAGCAAATAACCCATGAGGTGTAGACTTCATGTTTCAGCACCGGTGCCATTCCCAGGGCTGGTTTGTGAGGGTGAACTGCAGCCCTCTGTGGGACAAGGTAAAACTGCTGGAGTGGGGCTGAGCAGAAGGCCTCTCTAGAACCCTCTGTCACTGTAAAGCGCTGTATCACGTAGGGCGTGGAAGCTTTTGTAATCCTCAGTACTGGGGTGTAACAGAGCCCTGGGACCAACCCCTAACGTTCTGTGATTCTGTGACTATCTGGAAGAAAATGGAGACTTGTTCGGGGACAGCTGTAGATATTTGAAGGAGCTTTGAATGTGTCTTTGATGGGGGTGAGCTTTGCAGAGGACACTGCTTGTCTTTCTTGGAGTTGAATTTTTGAAGCGCTCGGAAGCCCAGCCTGCTAGTGATGGGTCCAAACCAGAATTCCAGACCTTGCTTCCCAGATGGGGATGTTTGAGTCCTGTGACTTGGCTCCCTCCAGTTCCTCATGGAAATTTAGAAGATGCAGAACTTGATGCTCTAGGCTCAATTCTCACAACTGCCCCTACTGTAAAGGAAGGTCTCCTGTGTAGCACCTTTTGCTGAATGAGTAGCTGTTGCTCGTGCTAACAGGCACCATGTGCAAGGCCTGCCAGGACCTACAGAATTCAGTTGCCTTTCATGTTTGGTTTGAACCCTCTCCGGAGCGCACTGCTTCCCATTGTGCTGGTGATTGCTGCCCAAAACTAATCCTTCTCGCATGAAGCTGTTTTGGCCAGCAGCCTTGCACCAGGGCCAGATATTATTCCTCATGAAAGGAAGAGGGGGAGTAGGAAAGGAGAGAAACTCTTTACTATGCAAGGCAAGACCAAGAGAACTGTCATCTTCAAGCCCTGTTTGGATCATAATTTCAGCAGTCTAGGAGATTGCTTTAGAAACCCTTTCTTTTAGCAGAAGCCCCTTTCTCAGCTTTTTCTTCCTGGCTTTCACATCAACTTCTATCTATTCCACTAAAAATGAGTTAGCTTTTTAATTAGTTTCAGTTGACATAGCACCCACTGAGTCAGTGAGGCTGTGATGACTTGCAACCAGAAGCTTGCACATTATTATTTATTAGAACACAGCAACTCTTAAATCATGCAGCACCCCTGACAAGGCAGTGCAATCCCTTGTGTTGGGGCAACTGACGCCGCTGTGCGTGGTGAAACCAGTAAATGACCCACCTGCTGGGAAAAGGAGACACTGATCTTTCCAAAACATACCTAGTGTACAGTTTCTCTTGAATGCACCCGTCCACAGCTGATTTCACAGGTTCCTTTTCTGGTTCCCAGATGCTCTGTAAAGGTAGGTGGCTGAGTATGGTGAGGATTTTCACTTCAGGGAGAGACATGGATGAACTTTTGCTTCCCCATCATGGGTGGTAGACATTAATGGGGTTGTTCTTCATCTTGCCTCTCCAGCATTTGTAGAGTGAGGAGAGAACTGAGCTGTGAGTAATAAGAGCAATCTGGAATGTGGATCCATATCATCCTGGCTCACAACAGTGGAAATTTCAGCATGATTCAAAATATGGAAGTGCTTAGTGAAAGAAGTCTGTTAGCAGAACAGACCTACTACACTGGTGTGCGGGGTGTTAGAGGTATAAACACCCTGGGATGCTCGTTGCTGCTCCAGCAATATGGTTGTCTGGAAAGACTCTGACTGGGGAAGTAAAGGCTGAATGAAAACGGATGAGATCTGGCTCAGTCGAAGGCCTCCAGCAGGTGCCAAGCCAAGATTTCAGTGTTTGTGAGACTTGCTAAAGAGGAGGATTCCTTACTTGCGTGCTCTGTGGCCTAAAGAAGGGAGCAGAGCCCTGTGACCTCTGAGCACATGGGAGGACAACCCAGCTTCTCTATTCCTGTACCTTCTCTATTGCTTTTTTTGTGGGGTGCCCATGGGTAAAGCACTGAAATTCTGCCTCATTTTCCTCCTTAGGAATCTATAGATGGTACTCCACAGGGTAGGGATCTGTGTTAACAGCAGTAAAACTTTTTTGAGATCCTCAGATGTTATAGGGGCTTGGTTTTTTTTTTTTTTCTGAAAGGGCAGGAAAAACTGGTTGCTATCCAAGCAATTATTAAATGTAAATAATGTGGCTTTTTTTTTTTTTTTAATTCTGTGTGGGTGATATTAACAGATTAAAGTGCACAGGAACCAGAGGAGGAAACCATCAGCTGCCTATAGGCTCAAAGGCCACCTGGATGGTATAGATAAGAGACATTTGCATAGGTGAAGGGGTCACTTCTGGATTGCCTATGAAGTTGTCCATCAGTTCAAAAATTGTCTCTTTAAAGAGCTTAATTAGGATGGGACATAAAGTATTAAAATTGGAACTGGAGGCAGCAGTTGATAGTGTATTATCAGCTGCATGCCTGTTAGGCTGGAGGAAGCATCCACAGAGCTTTCAGCTTTCACAAGCAGAGATTTGCTGCTGATGGTGGTCACGTTCCTCCTTGGCTGCCCAGCACATCAGTCATCTGTCCAGCCCCAGGAGAAAATTCTGCTGGAGAAGGGCAGCTGTGAAAATACCGTTTGTGGAGCCTGTCATTCAGTCCTGCACCTCTGTGGATTCGTTAGCTGACCTGAGCAGGGAAACAACCAGAATTGCCCTGGAGTCTGTAGTCTTCTCTTCCTCTCCAGTCTGCTCTGCAATAGGGCTCAGCTCCTATGGGCAGAGAAGAGATCCAAACAGTGTTCTTATTACTCAGCTTTGTTCAGAGGCGGTGAGTGAAATGGGATGCAGTGAGTGAAATGGGATGCAGTGTGGGCTCCAAAGCAGGGCTGCATCTAAACTTCTCCAGACCCATAAGAAGAAAGGAGGATGTTTTCCATGTTCTCTCCTGTTCTCTCTTCCCCTCTACCTCCACTCAGCTATGTTCCCACTGGCTGTTTTTTGCCTGATGAGGAAGGAGGGGGAGAAGAGGGTGGAGGAAGGGAGGAGCCTGCAAAACCCAAACGTATTTTTGCAGAAATTTTGCTCTTGAAGTGCAGCTTCTGCTTTAAGACAAATTGCAGAGGCACAGGCAAAGGTCTGCTGTGGAAAACTATTTAATTTCTGTCCCCTTCTCTCTGCTTAAGTGTGATAAATAAAGATTTTCATTGTTAATTGTAACCACATGTGAACTCCAAATAGAAGGATTAGGAAGAGGAAAAGGCTAGGGTCATTTTTGTTCTGTTTCCCAGGCCTTCCCCTGCAGCTCGGTTACACTTTTTCCCCCGCCTCCCTGTGTACATTTCTGAGAGCTCAGAATCCTGTCTGCTCAAATAGTAGGTGTCTGGAAGGTATTTGTGAGTCAGCAGTTCAAACTTTATTGACTGTTGGTACCAAATTAAAATCTAATCAAGACCACTGCTGGGTTCGCTGCTCAGGAGTGGAGATGGGAAAGAGAAGGAAATTTCTAGTCATTCATCTGGTTTTCTGCTTTTGTTGGTGGTGGTTTTCAGTCTTTTGGATATGCTTCACTCATTCCCTCTAACAAATTACACTGAATTTTCTGTTTAAGGGCCTGTCCTCGCAAAGAAAAAACTTTGCAGCCCACAGTAAAACTCCCAATTACTTCTCTGTGTGAGCAATAAGGAGACATGTGGTTAGCACAGAGGGGGATTTTTTTTTCCTCTCTCTCGAAGCGGATCCACTATTCATGAATCTATCTCCTGTTGGCTTTCAGAAGGCAGCACAGAAGCTAAACCCCATTGTTCCCATCAAGTTCCACATCTCTAGCCGAACAGACGCTGGCGTCCACGCGCTCTGCAACGCTGCTCACATTGACATCCAGAGGGCACCAGGGAAGCCAGCTTTTCAAGAGAAAGAGCTCATCTACGGTCTGAATTACCACCTGAAGCCTGAGCCAATCCGGTGAGTTGGTGGCAAGTCAAAATTTTTTGGTTTGCCTGTGTTGGGGAAAGGAGGAAATGCAGCAGTGATCTCCCAGCTTCACCCACAAGATACATTTTCTCCTGTTACGTGGGCTGGGAAATCACTCCCTTGCATGTGTGTGTTTTTGCTACCACCAGACCTCTGGCACACTGGGATGGCTCTAGTTTCACACATGAGTCAGAACATTAGTATGTTAATTTTCAGTGCTGCTTTACTCCCCAAACTCTCTAGTTTTCTTTGTTTATTGAATTAGCACTTAGAACTTGGCTGCAGTATGGCCTCTCACCTTAGCTGTGCAAAAAGATGAGGTTTAGTCCCTCACGGTCTCGGGGTTTTGCAGCATTTTCCTGCAGTGTTTCTGGAGTTGTATGTCAGTGATGCTTTGCATTTATTTAAACATAGGGGGGAACCTTTTATCTGTGGGCTCTCAGCTTGGTCAGTGACTGGAGCAGAAGCTGCAGCAGTGCTCTCAGAGCCAGCTGAATTCTTTCACCTCTGGGGGAGCCATCTGAGGGTGAAGAGGGAGAGGAGGTAAAATCCTTGGAATCTGAGCTCAGGAAAGAGCAGGAAGGCTCTGTGAGACCTTATACCTGTGAGACACATAGTTCCTGTTGGTGGCTGTTTATTATGATGGTTTAACTGCCCTTTTTCCATGGATGGTTACAGTTCCTATGACAGCTCTCAGTTATGAGGCCACACCACTTTCCCCCTTTGATCCTAATGCCCTTCAGACTGTCCCTGTCAGCTTAGCTGTTGCTGTCCCTCCACGAGACCCTCTTGTGATGTCTTGGAGTGGGTGAGCTCAGCCCCAGGGCAGTGTGAGATGATGGCTGCGCTGCTCGGGCTTGATGCAGAGTGTGGCTGCCATCAGAAATAGGTGTCCACCAGTCTCCAGAAATCTGTAAGGGAAACTTCTCTCTTCCCCCACCTCATTTGCAAAAACGTGTTTTAGCAGCTTGCAGAGTTGGTTGAGTCTTTTCTCTGAAAACAGAGATTTCATGGTGGGTCACTGAAAGAAAAGCAGATACTGGTTTGACTGATTTTACTACACAGCCCATGGACAGCCATCCGGTAACAAGCCAGATCATGCATCCCAAACCTGAGACTGAATATTAGCACGATAATACAGGATTGACAGTTTTGCACTCACAAATCCAGTTCCTCCTGGGGCCTTTTAAAGTAGCAGATAAATTCCTCTGCAGCGAGAGGCCAGAACACAAAGCAAATCTCTCTCTCAAGCCAGCTAACTTGCACACTTAACATCTGCTGAGTTGCTGTCCCCTGACAGCTTTCACCTTCTTCCACATACGTGTAAAGAGTCTAATGCAGCTGCTGTGGGGTGGGGCTGGAGATTATTTCTTTTCAGACTGCTGTCAATTAAAAAAAAAAATAAAAAATAATGAAATAGAGTTTTACTTATATGGAGTTTGGTTGTTATTCTTGCTTTAACTGAAAACTAGGTCAGAATCTATACAGCCTGGAAGTCAAACCCTTTCTTGATGTTCTAGCAGCAACAGGGAACATGAAGTAGGTCACAGGTTTAATTTCCTTCCTTAAAACACTAAAGCACTTGTCTGGGAGTCAGAACTAGTCGAGTTTACAGCCAGAGGGTACCACTCCAATAATCAGTCTGCTCTCTGTGTCCCCAGCTGCTAAGTCTCAGTCTCTCTCTCCTGAGCTTAGGCTTGTAATTTTAGAGGTGTACTGCCCAGCTTTAATGTCCTAGAGAGTTAAAACTTGTGTGGTGACCCTGCCGAGTTCCACACCGGTGGTGAGACAGACAGACAGACAGTTGTTGCTAGCTTTGTGATGCCTTGGCTGAGCCGTCCCAGAGCAAACAGGAGTGCTGCTGAAGAAAGTTTTAAGAGCATCTCCCAAAGGAGCCAGCAGTGGGATCTCACTGGCAGGAAGAGGGTTTTTTGTCTCGTTCTAAGGTCTGACAGGTATGAATCGGGAGGTGATGTCTTCTGCTAGAATGCAGTACAGACCTGATTGGTTCAGGTTGAGTTCTCAGGATGCAGTCAGCTCTGCTTCTCCTGCCTCCCTTGGGCTCAACCTTTAAGATTCAGCTGCTTTCCATTAAGGAGCTTGGTGACGGGTGTGAGTCTTAAGCGTGCTCAGCAACCATCCCCTCCCACCGTAAATATTACTTTGCCAATAAGAATTCTCTCCTAATGCCGAAGAGAAAGCTCAGCACTTTCATGTGGCTGCAAGCAGGGGGTGATGGAGAGAGGAATCTTTGTGAGAACGTGTTATTGTTGATAGAGCTTGGAAGGGAAACAGGATTCCAAGCTGGCTGACTGTATCATCAGCAAGAATAACCTTCTTTGTTAAAGGACTTTGCTGTCCCTTAAGTAGGGATGGGACTCACACCTCCTATTTCTGGTTTCAGTTTTGTAAGCACACAAGAAAAGCTGTCTGAGTGACAAGACACAGCCAGGATTCCTCCCACCTCCTGCAAACTGACATTTGGTTTGTGTTGTCAGTGGAAGGATGTACTTCCGTGGGACATCTTTGCATCTAATACATTGCCATTTCTAACTAGATGTCATCAGTTTGGTTTTTTCCTTCAACCTCCTCTGAAATTCAGGCTCTGTTGGAAAGGTAAAGCAAGCCATGAGTCTTTATTCACAAGCAGGCTTTCAAACACTGGGATCTTCACAAGGCCTGAAAGGTGGCTGCTGGAATGATGTTCCCAGCTAGAAAGAGCCTATGGTAGCAATTGCATCTGCTGGGAGAGGCAGGAGGGAGGCCTGTGCTGAAGATCTGCGTGAGCATGAACAGGCTTCTCTGAAAGAATGACTCTATCAGAGGGAGTAAAAGGGTGGTTATTTAATAAAAACCACGCAAGCATTAACAAGAGAAGCTCAAGAGAGATGAAATGCTTGTGGAGGCATGCAGACAGAGGACAATAATTGCAATAATTATATTCCTGTGCTTAGAAGAGGCTGGAGGTCCTAGTTTCAAACTCCATTGCAGGCCTGGAGGATGTAGTTTGCATTTCTACTGAGAGTTTATAGCAGTGGAGCAATCTCCTGGGGTTGTTATTGCAAAGCTTTGTGGAGGCCTGTGGCTCGGCTGTAATTTCTCCTGTGGTCTGAGCCTTTGCAGTCAAGGGACGCAAATCAGAGGCACTTGAGCTGGCAAAAAACCCCTGAAGCATTGACATTTTTAAAGTAAATAAACAGGTTTGGCTTCCCTGGGTCCCTTGTCCTCACTATGCCAAGCTGCAAAGACAGGAGGACAGAGGGCAGGAGAAAAGCTACCTTCTAAGGAGAGGTATCCTCTAAAGTAACACCTGCCTGTGTGCCAGGGCCTGTGCTCCCCACAGGATGGTGAGTCCCCAGTACTCTGGCATAAGGGGAAATCAGCCCCAGGGGAGGCTGCTGCTGACCTGTTCAAATCAGGGATGATGCTCTGGGAGAGGTGCAGAAGCACAGAGCAGCCCTGTTTTCTCCCTTGCTAGAGAAAAGGGTGTTTTCCTCTCTGACAGCCCTTGTAGCCCTCCCTCCAGGATACCAAGCTGTCTGTGTGTGATGGTGATGGTGCCATTGGCTTAGAGAAATGGGGCAATTTCTCCCTGTTGCTTATAGAAGAAAGCAGGGGAGTCCAGCTGCTAGAAAACTGGTGCTTATCTTCTCCTGACTCTGGGCAGACACGTAGACGTGAACATTCTCCAAAGCTGGTTTCTGCACACCTGAAATGTGAGGGTTCCCAGGAGGTGTCCTGCATGCAGTGTTCTGCTGTTTTCAGATAGACTCGGGCTCTCTGATGGTGGGATGCACCTTTATTCTCATGGCTGCAGCAAAGTCCTGTTTGTCTTGGAGGTTGTGGGGGGAGGTGGGAGGGAAGTGACCTAGTTTCAACTCTCCATCTGCTGCAGTGAGCTGGGTAGCTGCCATCAAGAGTGGGCACAGAGGTCTCTCTTGTTGGGGGAGTCCTTCCCGCTCATGTTTGGGACCGTGGTTCTGCAAAAGCAGAAGGGCACAGTGTTCCTAAGGTGTGCTCCTCAGATGGAACTGGAGGGAGTCAGCTTGCTTTGGGAAATCGCTGCCTCTCGCCTTAAGCATGGCTGGGAACACCTGTGCCCTCAGCTAGGTGTGCAAAGCAGTTTGATGGGCTGGGTGAAGCGTTTGGTTTCACTATGCTACAAAGAACACTTACCATCAGTTGCCGTTTCTCAGGTGAAGGGCTGATGGGTCTTAGCCTCTTGTGATGCTGTGGGTCTCCCCAAAACATGTTGCCAGATGACCCAAAGTGAGTTTCGCTGTGTATTTGATGCCAGGCGTGATGCCAGGGCTCTTCTGCTGCCGTCTAGCTGCCAGATGCCTGTGCAGCCTACAAGGTGTGAATCCTCCATCACCGGTTAGTCATTGGCTGTCAGGAGAGAATGATAATTAATTAATATTTAGTGCAGTTTCTCAAAGAAATGCGTGTTTCTGTTCCCATCTGTGTGGTGACCAGACAAAAGCTTTTGAATGAGTGCATGACGTTTCCCTCCACCTCACTCTTTTCCTCTCCTGACAGCATTCTGAACGCCCGTCGAGTGGCCGATAGCTTCCATGCACGCTTCTCTGCACTCTCAAGAACCTACATCTATCAGCTGTTGGTGGGCTGCGCTCATTATTCTGAAGTACCAGTGTTTGAGAGGGATCTCTGCTGGGCTCCAGGGGCAGGGTAAGTGTGTTCCATCCCACCAGTGCTCTGGAAAGGCCTGGCTTGGGGTGGAGGAGCTGGGAGGGGGTTATATCCCCATGTGAGCCCAGATTCATATTGACAAGATTTCCCTGCTGAAATCAGTGCAACTGTGCTGAGTTATGCTCACTGAGACCTGAGGCTTATGGCTCTTTTTAATGGTACTGACAGCTGTAGCTGTAATAAATGAGCTTAGCACTGCTGAAATACCCAACATATCCGGGTCGAGTCCACCAACAACTTGGAGGGTCCCTCCACATGGAAGTGATGAGCATTTCCTCAGCTGACCTCACCAGTTCGTACAGCAAACCCAGCCGGGCAGCCAGCTGAGGGAGCAGTGCCCTGATCTGATGCAGACAGGCAGAAATGCATCGCACAGCACATCTCAGAGCCTTAGCAGGGACTGTACAGGCAGCAAAGAGTGAAGGCTGAGAAGTCTCTTTTTTTTGTAGTTTGTTTTTTTCTTCTCATAATCCTGTTTCTGGTAGTGCCTGCATATAAATCTGCGCTCTCGTTCCCTGTCCGAATGCTTGTGTGTTTGAACAGCGAGAGCCAACGACTCTGAGCAACCCTACAATAACAAACCAGTGCATCTAGCTCAGTGTTCACTTGTGTTTCTGGAGTAGCCACCGAGTCATAACAAATCAGTGCTTGTGTATGCAAGGGAAGAAAAACAAACTCGGTGCCATTTAAAAAGAACCAAAACACCTCAGGACATGCTAAACAGTGGGTGAGGAAAAAAACCAAACAAAACCCAGAATGTAATTTGTTATTGTCCTTTTAGTTTATGTTGTACTGAAATAAACGTACGTTCAAGAAAACTGGAGCCTTCCACTAAGTTACAGAAGACCAGGTTTGAAGCCAGTTGTAGTAATTTCATCACTACTATTAGAATAACAATTGTGGGTAATGGAAAATAATGTAATCTCAGCTGTCCTAGCAGAGAAGGTGACATTGTCCTAACATGAAATTGCTGAGGTTTTTTTCTGTGGGCTGTGGAAAGGAAAAATAAATATGAAATTGCAAATTAGATGTGAGGTGCACAATGTGTCTTAATCTCAGGCTTTATGAAATATCTGCAGCGTCTGGACCACATTCAGTGTTCATTTGCTCTAATGGCCATGCCACTGAAAGGATAAGGTGAGAGTATTAGGAATGGTGAATGGGAGGTGTCTTACTGAAAGGTGGGATATTTGGACTCCTTGGAGAAGCTCCTTGTGTGTGTGTGTGCCCTGCTGAGCACATCTGGTGTATAAAACACATGATACAAACTAAACTTCCCTCAGCGTCTGAATTGGCAACTGGGTGTCATCAGAGCTTCTCAGTGTGACCAGGATTCTTTAAGCACTAGTCATTTTTCTTGAATGCAGTGAAAAAATTTAATGATGTTGGAAAATATCATCTTGATTTTTTTTTGTTTACTTCAGAAACATTTTGACTGCTGTTAAGATCTGTAGAACTTAAGCCATAGCTCCTGGATACTTGCTCAGGCTTCTCTTAGGAGAAATTTACAGAAACAGAATAAAATTAAGTGTCTGTTTGGCAAATCTATCAGTAAATCTGTTTAAATTCCTCTGCTTGAGACTGTTTTGAACAGGCCTAGATACTTCAGGTGAAGAAATCTGACTGACACTTGCCATGCTGAGTTTTACCCTTGGTCCTTTTCTTCTCCGTTTCCACCTTGGCTTTACACTAGCTTCATCCATGACAGTTTGCTCACTCATTCCACTTCTTTACTTCCTAATTTGATCTTCTGGCTGTTGCAAATCTAAGGTCTGGAAAACCATCACAGTGTTTTATATTTTCTTACCTGGCAACCTCTTTTTTAGTTTATAAGATCCAGATATTGCAAAGGATTTTGGTTCTCTCGCCCTACGCTCTAGCCAGCTATTTGAGCTGAGTTGTTTGAATTGAACTGTTATAAAAAGCACAGCAGGATAAAGGTTTGTGTAAAATCATCTGCCTGCCAAGCCCTCATCTAGCCTGGGGCTTTGAATACCTTCAAACCTCAGGTCACTTGGCATCTTGGTTTGTGGTTTGGACCATTACAAGACAAACTCCCATCCTGAAGAATGTGTTTCCACAGTGCTGCAATGTTCAATCCGCCTGCCAGGTTTAAACCTCTCATCAGTTAATTGGACTTTGACCCACCTAACATATGTGGTCCCACCTGATGCTCCTTTCCTTTTGCTCTCTCTTTAATCTCAGGTACCTGGACGTGCCTGCCATGCAGGATGGAGCACAGTTCCTGCTGGGAACACACGACTTCAGCACCTTTCGCTCACATAACTCTGAAACACCTTTTCAGTCTCCAGTCAGAACCATCCTCCAGATAGACATCCAACCCTCTTCTGGTTTCCTGTCCCACCACTATGAACACAGGTGAGAGCCTAAACGCTCGGCGGAGGAGCTGCGCTGGTGGCCAGTGCTCGATTCATCTGAAGAGCTGCTTTGCAGCACTGCTGGGACAATCTGTCCTCTTGGTTGCTGTCCTGGGGTGCTGTGTCTCGGCAGGGACAGCTTGGAAAGGACATTCCTTTCCCTCTTCTCCCCAGTGTCCTCGGGGAGAAAGATGAGCAGGAATGAGGGCAGGGAAACTGGTCCAGTTGTTTGTACATTAAAAGGCAGGATGTTATAAACTGGTGTATGGAATTTGGCACAGAGCAATTCCTATGAGGGGCTTCCAGTATTGATACTCATTTTACTTGCTACAGACCAGCTCTGCCAGGGGATGGGATTTTTATTCCACCCCCTCCCCCCCAGCTGTCCTAGCTTTGTGTGAAGGCTGCAGATAGAAGGGGAAAAAACCCACCCACCACCTAGGTCACTGCTGTAGCTGTGCAGATCCGCTCGGTTCACACCAGTAACTCCTACTGTCTTCCCAGGGGATGTTGTTGAAGGCAAGTCCAATATTCCTCAGTCATTACATAAACAAAAGATTGTTGAGTGTCAGGTTCTTTCTGTCTTGCAAGTATTGAAATTAAGTGGCTGGAAATATTCACTCTCTAGCAGAAACTGCAGTTTTTTCCCAGAAAGATCATGGTTATTTATCATTTGAACATGCCTCTTGCTTTCATCCTGGCTTCTTCCACAGATACGTGGCCTCTGTGTTTCAGCTTGAAAGCAAACCTTGCTGTGGCCTGTCTCCAAACCACACTTCCCTTCTTTCTGCTTAGCAGAAACCCCTTTTCTCTGTAGTTTTCCCCAACCACCCTCTATTAGATACGGTTTGTTTGTTCGGTTGGTTTTTTGTTTGTTCGGGGGGGTTTAATTATAGTGCCCTATTTACTTGTCATCTGCAAAACTCACCCTGTGGGAACAGTTGCACTCGTGGAGCTCAGTGTTTCTTTGCCTGTTCTGCAAATAAGACAGCAAATGTGCCTGAAGTGCGTGTGGGTTTCTTCAGTGAGGTAGCAGAATGGACTGTTCCTGCAATGAAAGGGCTGGGGCAGCAGTAAAAGATGATAAATAGGGCTTTTTTTTTTTTTTTTTTAATTTATTTTCTTTTTAGACTTCTCTAAGGAGGTTTATTTTCTATTTTGGGGGGGAAGAATCTGTAGAATGATAAACCATGGTCTCTGAGTCAAATAATGCAGCTTTTCTTTCTCATTCTTTCCTTCCTGCCTGAACTTAAACCAATCTTCTGAATTGACCACTTGTCTGTTTAAAAGGCTGTTAAAATGATTCCTCCCATCAAACTCAGTTGCTCAGCAACAGTGGAAGTGGAGTTAAGTGTCCCAGCCGTACAAAATGCTTTTGAATGCTAAGGATGTGCTCAGAGTCTTAGCCCCATCGCTTATTCCTAGGCAGTGGTTGCTCTGTCACCTGTTTTTGAGCAGAACATGTATTATTCATTGCAAGGTGCTGGCTTCTGCTGCCAAGTGGAAAAAAAGACAGCTGGATTTTTTTGCTGGTAAGCAAAGTTATCTGCGAGATTGACAAGAAAAACAGTTTCCCTCTGAGAGAAAAATCTCTCGTTCTCTTTCAAAGTCTACAAGATATTTTTCCTACGTATTTGGACCCATCTTTTTGTAGCTTAATATATTTTGTCAAGACAGCTGAGCCAGGAGAATCCTGGCTAAAGAAGGTGTGTGCAATGTGATGAGAGGGGAGTTTGTCCCTATTTGGAAAAATTTATGCCTTGTGCTTTGCTGAAGAGTTGAGCTGAACAATGACCTCAGTGTGCTGGGTATTTGCTCACGTGCATAGCAATGCACGTCTGCACTCAGTGCCACGGTCTAGCTGATGTCGTGGTGTTGGGTCATAAGCTGGACTTGCTGATCTTGGAGGTCTATTCCAGCCTCAGTAATGCTGTGATTCTGTTATGGCACCTGCTTCGAGCTGGGGGCAGAGCAGCCCATACAGGATAGAAATGTTGTCATTTCCTGACATAAAGAGGAATCTGGGGGAAGGAGCTGCCTCTGCACATGGCAACACAGAGAGAGAGGGCTAAAAGCAGGAATTGATCTGTAAATCCAGTGAGAAAACAGCTTGTGACTTTCAGAGTTTTAATTCCTGGTGCTCTAGGTAGGCATGTGAACCACAGTGTCCCTGCTTCCCCTGTCCTCGGTGGCTCACAAGAGCTGGCTCCTCTCCCAGGGAATGGGCAGCCCCTTCCTTGAACCCAGCCCATCCATCTGAACCCTCCACACCAACATTTTGCAGCTGTGATTTTCTCACAGCCGCTTCACATCTCCATAGCCCTTTGATACCTGGTTAACTGGGCTCATTGTGAGGGAGGAGAGCAGAGGCTTTGTATCTAAATATCTGCTTTTCTGATTATGCAAGGTGAGCTTTGTCTCTTTGCTGTAGGAATGCCGTGGGATATAAGGAGCACTTACAAACTGCTAGTGAGTTTATTTAGTTTCTATTATTATTTCATCGTTCCTTTTATCAAAGTGAATTCTAGGAGTGCTTGGTAGCATGGAAATTTGGGGATGCAGGTCCTGAAGTGAAAACCTGCTCATTTTTGTGCTCTCTTGCCACACCTCATTTGTGATACACTTGGGTGTATGTTTTTATATATATCTAATGTGCTATCAGATTATTTTTCTTTGTAGGAGATAAATGTTCATACAGGTTCTTCCCTGCAGGGGAAGAACTGTTGCTGAGAGTGGGTTTGCATTGGGTTTTGGTGTTACAGCTGGTACTGGATCATCAGTAAAACCACAAAAACACTTAGAAATCAACTTGTGAAGATTCAGCAAAGGATGCAAGTGTCAGTGAAGTGTTGGAGTAGCCTCAGTAGAGTTCTCCAAAGGAATACTGGTTACAGTAAAACTTACTGGAAAATGATACCTATACAAACAGACAGATTTGGGGAGGGGAAAGGATGTCCCCAGATACTCACTGGATTGTTGTTTTCTGGTCTGCTTGCTCTGAGCCTGGAGAGCTTCCTTGTCTGCCATTGCTGGTGTTCTGATGCTGCAGTTGGGTTCCTCGGCCCTGTCTGTGTCCTGACTTGCTTTGTCCTGGCCTCCCCAGCAGCACGTGGATGTTGCAGCAGGGCATTGCTGGGTGTCTGCAGAGCCTGTAAGGACAGCGTGGCTCTCTCACACCAGCTCCCAGTGAAATGGTGGAGTTGCTTTGCTATGGTTGGTTGTTTCTCCCCTTCTTCAGGAGGCATCAGAGTGAGTTCCTCCCATCAGTAGCACCTTAGCACACGGCTAAGTTGTACCTTGGCTTATTGTCACCCTTTCCCTTTTTATTTGAGTGGTTGTATACTGAGGTGTAAGGCAGCGGGAGGGTCAAGCCTTGTAAAACCAGCTACATCCAAAGCAGACAGCAATTGTTTTGCTCCAGAAAAGGTCTGCAGATGAGCAGCCTGGTGTTCAAAAGCTCCTGATGCTGTTTCAGGGTAACTGGAGACTGTGCAGCATCTTACTCAACTTGCATTTGCCTGTGATTTCTATTTCTCTCATGATTAGAAGAGCCATTTGTAATGTGATTTTTAAAGTTTTTTTTTTTTTTTCTTCCTTTCTCTAGGGGGCTGGAGTTCTGGGAGTTGAAGTTCAGGAGCAGATCGTTTCTTTACCGCCAGGTAATTGTTTGGCGCCGTATTCGGCGCATGCTTTGCCTCCAAGAACCAAGTGTCACCATCGCTGTAACTGTAGCTTGGTTCAGAGATGGTGCCTCCCTGGCAGTGACATCTCCGTGCAGAGCTGGTGTTCAGCTGCGTGACACACGCAGGGACCTGGCAGCAGGGAGGTGAGCTCCTCTGTTCTTTGTGTGATCCGGTAGAACCAGGATCTCTAAGTCTGTGTCTCAAATGAGGGTCCAAAGTCACAGAATCGTGTGGGAGGATGGAAAGTTTTGTTTTCCTCAATCTTTGTCTTTGCAGTCTGAGTGGTAAAAACCAACAGACATATGTTCTTGCTCTGCTGAATGGCACTGGGCCCGGCAAACACTGCCTGGAATTTTACTTTCTGGCTTCGGAGCATGAAGCAATTCTCAGCGTTGCACAAAGGAGAGATGGGAAGACCTGATTCAGCTATGCAGGCAGGACTGCAGGATCCTTCCCTCTGCTGTGCTGTCCAGTCTCCTCTGGGTTTTCTTTGAAATAACTCCAGTGGGGTTTTTGCTGCTGTCCTCGGGGGAGACCACTCTCTCCACAGTGTAATGGATCACCTCGTTAGCAAAGAGTTCCTTGTTCTCAGGCTGCCTGTCCTGGCCATGGTCACACTCTGGAGACAGAGAATAGGCAAGAGAGGGCTTTTTTTTTGGAGCAGCAAGGGGGTGTTTTGTGGGAACAGCAAGCAGCTATTTTTTATTCTGTTTTGACAAACCAAATTTGTTTTCATCCTGTGCCAAGTAATTCTCAGTGAGCTCTGACAGTGGGCGTCTGGATATGAGCAAGGGAAGAACAGCAACACGCCTGAGAAGGGCTTGATATACAGCAGGGATTTGCTTCATCAGATGCTATTATGACAAGGAGAAATGGCTGGTGACCTGTTTAGTGCATTAGAACGGAACTGGCACTTAGTGACACTGTGCAGAGGGAGCAGTTACCCCCAACACTCAGCTCAGCCTCGTGCCCTCGCTGAGCCCCGTTGGCAGCGAGCTGGCAGGCAGCAGTAGAGCAGGAGCAGGCTGTGCACACTGCAGTTGTGTGTACAGCTTCTACCCGAGCATCTGCTGCTGCCCTCCGTTGCAAAGAGGAGACTCACTTGGTGGGCCTCCTACCTCACCTCCTCCAGCTGCTACGGTAGCTGTTGACATCGGGATGGTTTTATTAGAGAAAAGGGTTAAACAGCCCCAGAAGGGGTAGGTATCTGTTTTTGCTGAGGAGCACTGCAGAAGGGGGGAGACACCAAGCCTGTGGCTATTTCAGATCAGTGCCACTGGTCTGTATTTACCCCGGCTGCCTCCGAGCATGGGGACATCGAAGCTGAAGTCACAGCATACAATGACCTCTAGTGAGGGATGGATAAAATAACACATGTCAAGATCTGTGCTGTTTCTCTCTGCCATCTGCTTCAAGGCAAGCTCTTGGCTCTCAAGCACGCAGGGAGAGACAGTGCTTGCCTTGGGATAAATATATCTTGGCTTGTTGGGCCTCTCTCCTTAACAGTGATAAACGTGATCAGGTTGCTTAGTGGACTTCACTTTATCTCTTGCTGAACAAAACCCTGAGAAGGCTGGTTCCTCTCTGTCTTCATCCTTTGTTTCCCCAGGGAAACAGATGTTTCCCTGAACCACCTCCAGATGTTTCTTGCACAAGCTTCTTGAAGCCCATGGGAAGTAGGTAATCACCTGTATACAAGTCTCTGGGGTTCAAGTGTCTCTAAGAGTGCCTTGCTGAGAGTACTTCTGGCACAGGGTGAGGGGCTCTTAGTTACTCTTCAGCAGCAGCTTCACGAGGCTGTCTCGTAATAAGAAGTACCAGGACGATTAGTGGTCAGGACTCTGGAGAGGAGGGGAGTTGTGACATGCAGAGGTGTTTGAAATACCACTTTGCTGCACTGGGGGGATGTTGTCTTGGGGGCTGCCCTACTTGGGTGTTTTTTCCTCCTTATTTTTTTGGCTTTTTGAGAAAGAAACAAGCCCCTACACAGTCCCCCAGCAGGAAACAGTTGCTAATGTGTTAAGAACCACCTCTGAGCTCAGCTCTCCCAGCAAGCAAGTGAGCTTCCTGTCACAGACAGATGTGTGAGTGCTGCTGCTGCTGTTTCTGAGACAGAAACCATCCTCTGCTCAGCTTGCTTCCCACGTGTGATGTGAACAAGCCTTGCTCCAAGGCAATGCTCAGAGCTTGAGCAAGAGAACTTGCTAGAACCCTGATGGGTGAGTCTGGAGCATGACTTGGGGTACTTCAGTGGCACCTAAACCCAAGGTCCAAGCATTCTTTATGTGGGGGGGTGCTTGTTCTGAACACCCAGCTGGAGTAGGAGTGAAGTGCGTGGCACTGGAACGATGGGCAGCACCAGGAATGGTAGAGGAACAGCAGAAATGGGCCTTTCTGGGAATTCTAGTGATGTACCTACAGTCAGAAGCAGGCTCATATTAAGGAGTGATGATGATACCATTCTTTCCTGAGTGACAGGCATGGAATGCTCTGATGAGGTTCCTGGATTGACTTGCCAGCAGTAGCAGCTGGGGGTGGGCTCTTACAGGACCCAGTACAGCTGGCAGCACGGGCACAGTACTCTGGACAGAATTTCCTGGTCTCTTAAATTCTCCAAGGGCAGCTCCTGAGCTGCGTCCTCTGTTTTTTCCAGGTCCGAAGAATGGTTGGGACTCTGGTTGCAGTTGGCATGGGGAAGTTAAAACCTCATCAGATAAAGGAGTTACTGGAGATGAAAGATGCGCGGGCTCTTCCACCGAACGCCATGGCTCCGCCATCCGGACTCTTCCTCAAGTCTGTGGAATATAAGGAAGCAGGTAGGTGACTGCAGGGAAGGGAGGTCTTTTTGTAGGAGTCAGATCTGACGGGAGCAGTAGGACCCCTGGTCTGGCTTTACGTGGTGTCTGACCTACGTCTCACAGCTCTGTGCGTTGACACCACGAACGGCGTGTTCTGCAGAGGTGTTTACACCAGTCGCTATGGAAAAATGGTGTGGGCTTTTTTCCAGATAGATTTTCTCCTTTGACTTGCAGGTAATTGTGTTGACAGTGACTTTGAGATCTCCCATAAATGACGCTTTCAATTCTCATAAATACTCGTTCTGTCCCTCACCACGTATTAAGTCCCAAATGTCTGGTGTCCAGGTGCCTACAGATGTTTCCATTCACTTGCTTCTCCCTTGCTATTTATTGTTGTATAGACTGGAGGACAAGGAACAGATCATCCTTTTGCTTATGTGGTTGCTCACAATTTAACAACATCTGATCTAAACTATTTAAGTCATTTAGCTTAAAACAAAAATAAAAGGGAGAGGAGTCAAATGTGCAGAAGATAGCAAATGGATGTCATGGGACTTTGACATCCCTGCTCAGGATTTGTCTCTCTCTCTGAACAACCCAGTGCCTGTGAAATGTGGATACAGAAGGACTTCCCACCACCCTGCAGACCTTCTCCAGGCTGCCTTGTCTCAGCCAGACCACAGGCCTCCCCCAGGTCCACTCTCCTGCAGCAGCAGTGCACACACTGGGGATTAAAGAAGATAGAAGGGAAAAGGAAGCAACAAAGAGCAGCCCAGGGAGCTTGAATATAGTTCTGAGTCCTTGGCCTGGCCTGGAAAAGGCAGCTGCTGCTGGCTGGTTTTGGCCCTCTCCAGTGGTGGAGGGAGCCCAGGCAGGAAATGAAGACCACAAGTTTTAAGTGCTTTCAGGTGCTTCCAGTGCCATCTTTTTCCCTAAATCAGTGTTTTCTCTTTCCTTTTTTTCCCCCTCTCAGATTTGAACGCTACGCTTGCCCCAGGAGAATAGCAGCTCTGTGAGATGCAGCCGTGTCTGAAAGGACTCTTGTCATGGATGTGATGGAGGTTGGCCAAGCTCTCTTTACACAATACATGGTCCTGTCTCAATAAAAATCACTGACTGGCTGGAGGCATCTTCCTATCGTTTGTTCTCGCCACGGGGAAAGGAAGAACAACTCTGTGCTGCTTTTGGATAACTGCTTTTTTTTTTTTTTTTCCTCTTTCTTCTGAAATTCTGGTGCCTGTCTCTCAAGCAGGAGGAGGAAGGAGTGGGGACTGTGGTTTTTGATTTGGTTTTGTGTTGGTTTTTTTTCCTCCTGTGGTGTGTGTGGGAAGGATAGAGGCTCAGAACAGAGGAGAATGTAGCATTTCTTCTCTGTCCCCCTCCTCTGTAACCCTGCCTTTGTGCAGCATAGTGCAGGGGACAACTGTTACTGTTTGAGGCAGTGACTTAGAGCAACAGCCTTTGAAAGTCCTCGCCAGTTCCTCTCTTCATCAACAGTCACTCTCTTGCTGAACTGTGGGGACTTTTACATCAGCCTGTTCCCTGGTACAGTCACATCTGTTGCACTTGGGATGTTACAGAGCAAAGTTCCTTTGAGGTCACATATAAACCTGTTCTAATGGTCACAGCCTGGGCTCATAGCACAGGAACAACTGAGAGGTTCAGCCTCAGCATGAAATGAAGCACTTAGCGGTGGAGGTTCTGTACCCAGGAGGTGGCTGCTGGGCTCTGATGTGCTTGTTGCCATCTTCTGCTCTTCCATTGGTGTTGGTGCTGCAGAGTGTGCTGGAGTCTGTCAGGGACCCAAGGGCAGAATCGTAGGGCAGAGCAGGGAGCACAGAGAACTCTCTTCTTTTTTTCCCTTTTTAGTTTTTTCTTTTTTTTTTTTTTGTTTTGTTTTTTTGTTTGTTTGTTTGTTTTTTGTTTGTTTTTTTTTGTTTTTTGTTTTTTTTAATAAACCATTCTCAGCTCAGGTTTTAGCTGCTTTCCCAAGCAATAAAATACACATCAGGTAACTCTGGTTTGTTTTTTTTCTCTCATGAATGACACAAGAATCTGCTTTGGTTATAAAATGACTGTTAAGAGTGCCAGGTTACAGCAAGGAGGAAGAAAATGTTGACTTCTAAAGTTCACAGGAGAAACAATGCCTGGTTTAAACACTCCTGCAGTGGAATCAACTTGCAGCTGAGATGCCTGGTACCATGATAATTAATCTCCCCTTTGCCCATGAGAGGAGGAGAATTACAGAGAAAGCCAGTTTGTCAGACAGCCCACTTGATCTGGTAAGAGGATGTTCTTTATGTGGCGATTCCAAGTGATACAGACTGACACATTCAGAGAAATAAAGAACGATTCTTAATAACTTCTTGAGGGACTGTCAGTTCCCAGGGTGGAGAGCACAGGGTAGGCAGAGGGGGAGGCAGCAGTTCCTTTTGGCCTCTCTTGCCTTTGGCAGTGGAGACCGAGTTAGTGAGTGGTCCTTACAGAGAATGCAAGAACAGCCCATTTCTAGGTGTCCTCTCCCAAGAAGTGACACGTCTCTTCCCTGCTCTCTTCCAGGTAGCAGTTTGGCCAGAAGCCTACTTTGACAGCATGGGAAGGAAAGGCAGGATGGTTGTGGTGACTCTGTCCGTCCCCTCGGAGCATGCTGCCTGCCAGCTGCTTCATTCGAAGGCATCCTGGGTCTCTACCATGGGACAGGAGAGTGGGAGCTGCTGTGGTGCCCATGTGGTTGTGCTGGTAGAGCCTTGCTGGCTAAGTACCCCGAGGTAGGGATGCTGTGACACGCTGCAGGGATGCTGTGACACGCTGCAGGGATGCTGTGACACGCTGCAGGGATGCTGTGACACGCTGCAGTGCTTTTTCAACACGAGCACCGGGGCTTGGCCATCGCTGTTCCAAACTGTATTTAGACGGCGCTTTGCCTGAAAGGGAATAGCAGCCAAGTCTGGCTCTTCCTCTGTGAGGGGAAGTGAGAGAGCAGCTGAAGGCCCCTTTCGAAGTGTCTCAGACTGCAGCACTGGTACCCTGGTTCTAGAGAGGCAGGTCTTGCTCTGCAGAATGGAGGGCAGGACAGGCTGGCGGTGCTGGTGGGTGGCTCTGGGTGGGAGCAGCAGATACGAGGCAAGGACTGAAGCAGGCGCTCGTGCTGGCTGCTGCTGTTCTCTCTCTCTGCTTCTAGTGGGGACACCTGACTAGCGGGGCAAGGCTTGGATCTGAGTGACAGTTTTTGATCTTTGCTTCCTGTGGTTTCTCTGTAGAGCACTGGGGGAGAGCTCTGCACTGCGTCTCGCAGGGCAGTCTGCTCTGCTGTTAAAAGTCGCTGCAGAGGAGCTTGGCAGTGATGTCATAGTCATGAGGAGTCTTTGGAGAGGCCAGCATATGCATCTGCAGCTTCTGCGTGAGGATGATGATGATCTGAGCTCCGGTAAGTTAACTTTCTAAAGAAATTTGAGCCTTTACAGGGCAAAAAACTGAACCAAATCCTAATGCTCTTTGGGTGTTAACCAAGCGAACTGCTACTGCAGGCTCAGGTATCGCCACTTTTGTTTTGTTTTAATAGTCACAGTGCAAAATTACCCATTACTGATGTTTCCACAGAAGTTTCCCAATTTCTGGTTACAGTAAAAACCTGTTGCACTTATGGGCTTGTTATCAAGCCAGTCGCTGAGGAACCCAGGCTGAGCAGTAGCCCAGGAGGAGACTCAGTGGCCAACTCTGCATTAGCACAGAATTGTTGTGGGGTTTTGCTTTGGTTTGTAAATCCCAGAGCAACTGTAAAAAATAACCTAAATATATTTATTTAATTGAAGAACATACTCCTGGCATCATAAAGTGCATCATCAGTAGAGAACTTCTGCGCAGACTGCTACTCTGAATCATTTTTTTGATGTCCATCATTAATATCTGTTACTTATCATCAAGGGGTGTCGAGCATTCTTTTCCTTTTGGTGTTATTGCATTGCTAGTTGTTTTCATTTGATTCAATTTGGACAACCCATCTATGAGGAGAACTTTCTTTCTGTTTGTTTGACAGGGATGCTTTAAAACTACAACCACAAATACCTCACACTCAAGTTCAAACACTCAAGCTTGGTTTTACATGAAAAAGAATTCTAATAATTTAATGAACTCAAAATCCAGTTGAAATTTTGATTTATGCTTTTCTATGGCTTTGTAAATCAATTAACTTTGTACAGAAACAGAAGTTCAGTGGTGCTTTTTGGTTGTCTGGAAGAAATAACAGCTCTCCCCTCACTAAAAAAAAAAAAAAACCGCCACAAACCCCAACAGCCAAAAAAACCCCATCAAAACAACTCAAGGGAGGCAAAGCTGAATTTGGAATTTGATCAGACTCCATACTTTTAAAATGGTAGAGAGTGGCACATTAGTATAAGAAAGTGGCTGAATACTTGGAAAATACCCATTTAGTGATAGACTCTGTCCCTCTGTTCCCTCTGACCAGCTTCACCTGCTGCTGCCCAGCAATGGAGGTGTCACCTCACCCACCATCCACGTCTGTCAGACATAATGTGGGACCCTCTTTCAGATGGAGGGATTTAGAGGGTTAAGTAAGACTACAGGTGGCATCAAGTGTAGTATCACAGTGCAACAGCTTCTGTGCCTATGGAAGGCCTTGTAACCACATGGCCAGGCTCTTGAGTTGAAACATTTTCAGGCAGTGCTTTAGCAAGACTGGTTTTGCCATCTCACAGCAGCATTAAGCATGGGGAAACTCCCCTGTCTGGCATCTACAGAATCTTAGGACAATGGAGGTGCTGTTTGGAAAAAATCCCTTTTGTTTGGAGCCATTAATCTGATCATGTCAACAGCTGTCCCTGCTGTGCCTGTCTGGGGAGAAGCAGTAGCTAACCACTCTCCTGTGCCTCTCCTGCCCCTTTCCTGGTTTCACAGGCCTCTCTGCCTTACCTTTCCCCAGTTTCCACACTACACTTTGAACCCAGATAAGAGAGATGTTTAGTGCTCTTGCTGTGGCAAAACTTTTGAGTCCCACAGTTCTTAAAAGTTAGGTCTCGGTCATGCCCGGTTTTGTACCAGTTTCCCTGGGTGTACAAATCCTTTGCCAATAAGTGAGAGCCTCACCTAAGCAGGTTTGTACGGCTGCCTACTTAAAGTGAAACCTTTTTTTTTTTTTTTTTTTTCCCCTTTCTAATCTTCCAATTATCATCTCGGGCACTTTTGACTTTGTCAGATAAGCAGCTCTTAGGAGGAAGTGTGATTTCAGAGTTTCCTTTGGAAAGTACCCAGCAACCTTTGTACTTTCAATGGTTTGACTTAGAAACGTCGTGCTTAGTGGAGCTGGGTTTAATTTCTCCACTGCCTTTAGGGGCTTCTCTTTAGGTGTTTGTGCTTGTCTTCAGTTACTTGGATTTCTTTTATATTCGATGGAGAGACAGCGCACTGCTGGAGTGCAGTTTATTGCTGATGGATGTGAGTGACCTCAATCAGAGAAGTCCTACCTGTCCAGTGCCTCTGTCCCCCATTTCAAACACATAAACAAGTCCTTTAGGTCCCCTCCATAACCGCAATGAGGGGTGGTTTCCCTCTGCAGTGTGCCTGCAGAGTAGCTGTAGGGTGCAGTAAATTCACCCACCAGCTTACACCAAGCCCTCCCACTTGTGCATGAAGGGCAGCTAAAGTACAGAAGCGGGGGTGGGAAGATGCTGATTCACTTGCTGGCCCAGCCTTGGCCAAAGCTACAGCCTTTCTTGGGGGGTGGGGGGAATTGCTACCCCTGTTATTTCAGTATTGTCACCTTGTGATGATTTTAATGCCAGTTATTGATTTATTGTCCCTTATAGCAACACTGCTTTCCATCTAAATAGACCAAGCACAGACCAGACTCGACATCACTCGGGTGTGCAGCGTTAGCTCTTACCCACCTGAAATAAAACTTGAGAACCTCCTGAGGTAAGGGGTGGCTTAAGACCTTTCTCCCACGTTGGATATCCCTGCACTCCAGCAGAAATCATGGCAAATACTTCCTGGATAGGAGGAGTCTCCAATGAGACAGCTGCCAATTCCAGCTCCCAGCTCAGTTTGGAAGCAGAGTTCCAGTATTCCTTGTTTACTGCCATCTACAGCATTGTCTTTGTGCTGGGATTGATAGAAAATGTCTTGGCTCTGTACCTCCTGTCCTGCAAAGTAAAGCACATTTCTCATTCCTACGTGTACATGATTAATCTAGCTCTGGTAGACACCTTGTTTGTTTGTGTGTTACCTTTTAAAATTCATTACCACCTGCATCGGAACAATTGGATCTTTGGTGACATAGCTTGTAGGGTAACTGGGACTTTGTACTACATCAACATCTACCTGAGCATTGCCTTTTTCACCTGCATTTGTGTTGATCGGTACATCGCAGCTCTGCACCCCTTCACATACATCCAGATCAAAGTCATCCATTACGTGGTGGTGGTCGCAGTCCTTTGGGTGGTCGCATTAAGTGTCACGGTTCCACTTATCCTTGGAGGTCCCCTCCACAACAGTGGTGTGAGGAACACAATAGCATGTTTTGAGAACTTTGCTAAGAGCAGCTGGACTTACCGCATGGCACCTTACAACATCCTGGCCTTAGTTTTTGGTTTTGTGATCCCATTTTCCATCATTCTGATCAGCTACCCTCTCATTGCAAGGAAGATCTCCCAGATCAAGCACGGCATTCGCAAGAGGAAGGCCCTAAGGACAATCTACATCATCTTAGTCATTTGTACCTTGTGCTTTCTCCCATACCATCTCACTCACTTGCTCCACTTTTTAATGAGAATCCAGGTCATCCAGAACAAGTTATTTACCAACCTGATCTACAAAATGCGCAAGATCACCCTGGCCCTCGTGAGTTTCAACTGCTGCCTTAACCCCCTCTTGTACTACTTCACCTCTTCCAGCAAGCAGTGGCTCTTCAACTTCAGGCTCAGAGTCAGGTCTAAAATAGTGTACACCATCTGTGACCAGAAATTCAGGGAGTCCTCTGGGGTTTATAAACTACAACTGAGACCTGGGAATAAAAACCAGAGAGATGGAATCAACTGATCCTCTTAAAGTAAGTACAGTATTCATCTTTCCAACTCTTTCTTTGAAAACAAACCTCTGAAACCTGCCATTTTATCAGACAGTGGCTGTTTGACATCAAGGCAACACTGGAGGGAAGTGCTGAACAGTGCCATGTATTTATTAGTCAACGAGGACAGCACTTGGGGGAGCTGTATTTGCTGACAGGCCCAGATAGCACGTGGGGAAACAGGCTGTGTTCATGGGCATTCATGTTTTGGCCTCCTGTTGTTTTACTGGTTGGTGGGAGAGCTGCTCTGGAAAGCAGGACAGCCCAGGAAAGGGTTACTGGAAAGAAACCAGCCTCCCAGTTGACAGTGACTGAAAGGGAGGGGATCAGGGCAGCCCTGTTTGGCTCTTCCCTAGTTTGGAGGGATCTTACATCTTCTCCCTGGGGTACCCTGTAGCCAGCTGGGTTCACAGGCTGCTTTCTGCCCACATTCCACAGCCAAATAAGGGCTTCCCATCCCTCCTTGGGAATCAATTGATGGGCATCCTAAGAAGTATGTCAGCACAGGGTTTCTAGCATTGTGTGCCTGTGGATTCAAACTGGACATCTACTAATGCAAGTTTAGATGAGAACAGCTCCAAGTATTTAGCAGTCAGTTAACCCTGTACAGGACCAGTGGTAAACAAGCTCCTCTGGCCACACACTAGGAGTTGGCACAACTCCTTACACTCTGCAGCCCCGTCCAAATGTCAGAGCTCTCTTTTCAGCCACATTCTGTGGTATTGTGTTTTTATCTGACCTGTTTCATCTCTTCTCTTGTATTAAACAGAACTACACAGCTTCTGAGAACTGCTGAGTTTTCCACCCTGTGAAACATGAGTCTTTGGAGACAACTTATCATTTATGGGTTATCAGTCACCAGAAAACCTGTGGCCTGGCCGACAAACCTGCTTCAAAGCCAACAGTTTGCTTGAGAGGATGTGATTTTTGCTAACACATATAGAGACTCACTGTGCTGTTCCTTCCCACGCCACCCTCAAACCATATAAAGTGCATGTAGGGTGTTGGTCTGTAGGCACGGAACTGCCAAGCAGGTAGAGCAGGAGGGAAGTTGTGAGGGGGCTGGTTTAGCAGGGACCAAGGTCCTGCTGGCAGCAGCAGGAGAAATCAGAATTCCCACTGCCCCCTGTACAAACAGAAGGTAAAAGCCCCGCTTTGAGTCAGCACCTGCACAGGGGTTGGGGTTCCCATGTTATGCTGTGCTCTGGGACTTGGAACAAGAACTGTCATGGACCTTAAAGGAGGGAGGGAGTGGGATTATCGTGGCAGGATGGTTTGGGGAGATAAATGATTCTATGTCTTTGTACGACACAGTAATTTTTCTTTGCACAACACTGAACATTGCAGCTTCCACCCCTATTCAGCCAATCCTTTGGTGGCAGCTAATGCCAGTCTAGTCTGGTTAAGGACTGGAGGTAAGAGGTTTGGGAGGTAAGCAGCAGGGGTGCAGAGGTACGTTGGGGTCTGGGTTTGTGGAAATAAACCAATGCTTCATGATTGCAAGCAAGGGTCTGGAACCTGGGAGGGTGCATTGATGAGTTAAAGCCAATCCATAAACAACTTTAGCAATCAGAGATGATGCAGCAAGCAAACCACCACCTGCACTCATTCCACTAGAGCTAAAGCTTTGCAAGAGCTGCCTTCTGGGTTGTTAGGATGGGCCTGGCTTGCACTAGCTCTGGCTACATGAGGGTTGAAACATGTTGAACAGGCACCTGTCAGTAATGATGGGTCAGCCACTGACCTCTGCCTCTCTGGATTTTGCCTTTAGCTTGGAGGAATTTTTAAGTGGCAGTGAGAAGAACTGTGCAAACTTTTCTAAAATACTGAAAATGATTCCTGTGTCCCTCTGCCTGTCTGGGCTTGCTAAGACAAGTGCAAACCCTCGTACTTCTAAAAGGGACACGAGGAGAAAACCCCTGAGGGACTATGAGAACAAATTAATCTCTTACCTTTCATAAGCAACTGCTATTTTTGTCCCACTTACAGGTTATGGAAAAAATTCCCAGCACTGGAGGGACTGTTCTTTTCCACTAAGCACAATTTTTATGTTTTGGACTAAGGAAAAAATTAGAGACTCCATCCAGGAGCACAGCTTTCTGACAGCCTCCCCAGCTCTCACTGAGGGAAGTATGAGAAATTAAGAAAGTTATGCCAGTGGGTAAACAGCACATAGAGGGCTTTATACTCTTGTCTCCATTCTACTTCTATTTTGCTCCTTGTTTCACTCAGCACTGCTGATTTTTTAAGGGGAATGAGCTGTGGGAAGGGAAGAACACTGAATATCTCTTACCTTACTGTGTAAGCAACTCAAAGCTTGTTCCTCAGGACTCTGAAGGGGCTGTAATGACTCTCTGGAGAGGTCTCCAGGGGGGGCAGATGGCAGTAGTGCTGAACAGTACACACTGTCACTGCACAAACACTGTAAATCCTTTTATTAAAACAAAACAAATCTTTGACACTGTAAACAAAATAAAATGTAAATCTCTCTCTGAAACACCCTGTGCCTGCTGCTGTGGTGCTCACGATGTACTCGGTGGCAGTCCTTTTTTCAGAAGGGCTGTGAGATAGCTGCCCAGCTCCTCATCCTAGAAAGAAGAAAGAGAAATTAATGAAAGCAGTCTTCTACTTGACTTTCCCAGTTGGGGCAGCAAATTCAGATCTGCTACCTATAAATAGGCTGAAATAATTCCTGGACCCAGCACAACCTCACGTTAGCAGTATTAAAAAAAGCAAAGTAGTGGGGTTAGCACAGATGCACTTCTGGGTGTTCATTCCAAATATCAGTGTAAAACTCGCAGGTGTCTGGACCTGATGTGCTGAAAAGACCTTTTTTTTTTTTGAAAGCAAAGAATAAAGAACCACTGATTATTCTGCTTTGCCTCAAGAAGGCATTTCCTCGCTGCAAAGAAAGCACTGAACAACACAGCCATAGGAATTATACTTTTGAAAGGAAAAAACCAAAATGACTGAGTCTAATCTGCCCAGTCTGGTGTGTGCTGGCTTTCTGCTTGTTCAAATTTGTACACCTAATACAATATATGAAATATCTCCACCCTCTGCATGGCAGCAGCGATAGAGCTTGGAGTGTAGAAGCTGGATACAACAGTGTCCTCAAAACACAGATGTAATTGTAATTAATTGTGTGAAGGGTAATTACTCTGGATCAGTTGCCTCCAGTTCAGTGGTGTCAGAGAAAACTGACTTGCAGAGCTCCTGTAAAACGATTTGTACTAAACCTAAACCAGTAAAGAAAACGGCAGGACTTGGCTCATCCTCTTCCAGTCAAACTGTTTCAAAATGAGTGATGGAGACTCACAGTAGCAGCCCACACTAGAGGAAGGTCTTGGACTCCACTGAGTTAAGATCAGAGAGGGCTGATGAGTGTGCCTTTGAGTATTCCTACCTGGTAAGTCCAGGATACGAGCAGAACTTTGGTTCCTTGATCCTCTGAGTGCGCTGTGGCTTGGATAAGAATGGACTCCACTGTTATAGAACCATCAGGGAGATGCTGCACTGAATAATCCTTCAGGACCCTGGTGAGACAGAAGATAGAGGAGTTATCTGGCATACAGTTGATGGGTGGGTCACCCCCTGTATGTCTGAATCCTAAAGGCCAGCATGTTGTTACTCCTTTGGCTTTGTGTCCAAGCCAGCACCCGCTGCCTAAGGAAGGGAGAATGGGGCTGATCCACAGCTTCCTTATTTTGGTGCTTAAGCTAATGAACTCATTTCTGGTTTTCATGATAGCTAGAGCTCCGGCCTGAGCAAAGGACTGCTCAGAGTCGACCAGCTGCCTCTAGGAAGAAACCAGGCTTTAAGAATCAGCTGCTGCTATTTTTTGAAAAGCTTTAAGAGATGTCTTGACCCTATGCTTGAAGGTGTCACTCCAAACGATTGCACTAACTGTCCAGAAGTGGTGGGGACAGCAGCAGACCAGACCGCACTAGCAGGGCAAAGACCACGAGCTTGGAGGCTGCATATCAGTCTCTGCTGCTGTGGTGAAACTGCTGCTCTGGTTTCATTAGCTATAGATTAAACCTAGAACAGTTGTGTCTTCTGGGCTGCAAAGAATTTTCTCTGGGGCTGCTCTGGAAGGCCAGAAAGAAGGGGCCACTTGTACTACCTATATGAAGAATGATAAGCTCAAGTCTATCCCTGCGGGGTTAAAACCAAACACAGCCAAGCGTGGGCTCACCCCTTGAGGTGGTTGTACACACGGAGCACCGTCTCGTGTTCTTTCCGTGGATCCTGAATGTGAACGCGGCAGGTGAAACGCAGCTGATGTTCTGTGAGGCCCAGCTCCTTCAGGGCCTGCTCGGGAGACACCAGCCGGAAGCTCTGCAGAGGAAAAAGTACAAATCCATCAGAAGCTTATTTCTTTCTGCTTTCTGAAGTTTTATTCCTCCTCTGCGGTCAGCTGCACGCAGGTACAGGTTCATCACTGTGAAAGTCCAGCAGGTAAGGTCAGTTCTTCTCCATCTCTGAAACATCTCATCTGGGAGCATTCATGAGACTGCCCAGTAAAAATTCTACCCCCATAACACCCTGCTCATGATACAAGATACTAATGATGCAAGATACTAATTCTGAAGTTGTGGGGCTACTGAAGACTGAGTCAAGATAACCGACAAGATAAAGAGTATGTCTGACAGATCAATCTCCCCAGGTATGGCGTCACTGGGCTCCTTCCAAGAAACTAGGACTGCTTATTGTTATTTTAGTTCCTTGTTCCCCCAGAACTCACGTAAGAACGACGACACCACACTCACACGAGTGTGTGCACAAGACAAACACCAGACCTTTTTTACTTACGTTATCCTTCATAATTAACGTGCCGTGCATTAGCTGGGGCTTCTTGACATCCGGTAAGAGACCTAAGCCAAGGCCAATGCAAGAGAAAGATGATGTGGTTAACCATGACGCACTTACTTTTCATAAGAAAACTGCTCTAGGATGTAATAGATTGGAATTCTGAGTCCCTGCTGAGGTTCAGAAACTTAAGATTTTACATCTTTGTTCTCCTGTTAAAGCACGTGGTGCTTACACCATTAGCAGAACTCTAGACACATAAGGAACCACACTCAGTAACACAGAACAACTGCCCCTCTTCCCATATCCCTTCCTGACTGGAGAGGATTTAGATTTTTCTTAAATTGTGTTTATAAAAGTAATGGCAGCTAGTGAAAGCACAGATTGTTTTCACAGCGAACAAGCAGTAGGCAGCAATGCAAGGTGATGTGTTTTAAACACTGCAGAATATCCAGTGGCAGCACAGCAGCTGCTTCATTTCCCAGGAACCCCTCTCAACCAGTAAATGTCACCACTGCTACAAACGGCCCCAGTACACTGTTCCCAACTACTATACAAAATGGGGCCCAAAAGATTAAATTCTTGGTTGAAAGCATGTCACCTATTGCTGTTTCTCTCTTCAAGAGTCCCAGGGATATGTCCACTGGAATGCTGGGGTTGGTGAATATTGTTGTGGTCTCTCCGTTTGCAGGCATGTAGCAGTTGACATCTGCAATGGGAACAACCAGTGTCAGGATGACTGTGGCAGCAGAACTTCCAAACCCAGGCTCATTTCACCCGCAAGCAGAATCCGTGTCACAGTTTAGGGACTCAAACCAGGACAATCCAGTGTCCCTGGAGCAGGGGCTGCTGTGATTTTGGCAGAAGCCTATTGCAGCTGTTCCAAGGCAAGTTTAACAGCAATCCGTTGCATTTGAAAGAGGCTGAAAAGCAGAACTGGTGCTCAGGCTTCACCTTACCAGAACTACCCACACCCCCGTGGGGCAATACCAACCAGCCCAGCTACCCTTAACTCCTTGTGAGGGGTAAGAAGGTGACAGGCTGCAAGAGAACTGCCTGCAAAGAAATCTGCCTCTGCTTCTTTGAGGAGTCTAAACAAATACAAATTACCAGAGAGTGCTGAACTATAACAATACAAACCTAACAGACCAACTCTTAACTTTCAAGTCCAAATGGGCATTAAAATTAAATGGGCTTAACATATTAATTAAGTTACAAATACAACTTTCTTGAGTGTGACTGGTCCTGTAAATGCCAAGATGCCCATCTCTGTACTGAGGTCCAGTGGATTAGGTTTGTGAACTTTAATACCTCCCTCTACCTCCATTCCCTCTTCAGTACCAACACAGACTTACGAAATTCCTGTTCTATTTTCTGCTTCAGAAACTCCATTTTCTTTGCTTCACCGTGGACCAGGAGAACGTTTCGTGGCTCAGCCTGGCGAATCAGCTGCATTATCCCCTTGGCATCTGCATGGGCACTGAAGGACATGTACTCCACCTGCATCTTTACCTCCAGCTGCAGAGGGGCAGAAAGCACAGGCTTTAGGAATTAGGAACTGCTTTGGCTCACTACAGCTTGTACACCCTGCTCAAGACAGACCCAGAGTCCTCTGTGGGGAGTTTGAAGAAGGAAGGAAAACACCCATACTGGAAAATGAGGCTGGAGAGAGAGCTACCTAAAAAAAATGTATCTTTTTACCTATCTGACTAATAGGGCCCAGTTACTAAGCACTATAAATATTCCTCTGACAAAGTCTTACGGCAGAAAAAGACGCTGTTGCCAATGCAAAGGGGACAAAAACCATAGTCCAACTCTAGCAAAAATGTTCCCTGGGTATTTTCAATGTTTTATGTGGCACATTCCCATTACAAGTATATGGTGTCCAGCACCTAAAGTTCTGAAGAACTTCTCTTAAATGGTTCTCTTTAAAAATAAAACTTACTATTTGTCTTCCTTCCATTTCCAGTTTGCGCTGTCCACTCAGAATCTTGTGGCCTACAGTTCCCTGCACACAGTAGCCAGGCATGATGACCTGAGAAGGAAACCAGAAAAATATCCTAAGTCTGCACACAGAGTGTGTGGCAGAGCTGTTGGTAACATAAAAATAGGCACAAATGCATAATGCTGATGTAAGTTTGTGTCCTTCCCATCTTCCATACGACCATCGCTCACAGGAAAGCTGCAGGCTTTGCTCTGCAGCTTGTGAACACCCAACTCTCCAGACCAGACGTGAAAATGAAGTTAGAAAGCAAACTGCTGAAATCTCTACACCACTAAATAATATTTAGTGCTTGTCACAAACATCTTTGAAGCAGCTTCCAATTAATGAAAGCACTTCTGAAAAGAAAATCCCCCTCCGTGTCCGAGACGTGAACCCCCTCTGCTTGCCCTGCCTCACAGCAAAGAAAATTCAGAGCTTGAAGAGCTCTGCCCTGGGCTGCTTCACTGAAGGACTTGTGTCATTAAACCTGAGACACTTGGGAAAAGCTCTGTTGAGCTGACTGCACCAGCACCACTGTCACACTAGCACAAAACACCACAAGGACACAGAACTCCTTACCATGTTCTTTTCATTCCCTGCCCATTTCTTGAAGATTTGAAGGGACTGTCCTGCATGAAGCATACCAGGGGTCGCAAACACAACCTAGAATTAGAGGTCTTAATTTAATTTTAAGTTTTTTTAACGTTACTTACAATATATAACTACCCCAGAACAGCAGAAAGTATCCATTAATACACATTACAGCATTCTTACCACATCAAAGCCCTAATGAGGATTTCTGCTATTTTATTTTTTCCCACCTTGTCTAATTTTCATGTAAATCGAACTACTGGTTTAGGAGATGTTTGTGAGCAGCCACAGTGTGTGATCAAGACTTTAAATGGTTCTATAGAGGCACTGTCAGGCTCAATAGATTGCTCTTTTCAGCTACTGCCCCATAAACCAGCAAAAAATATCAACAGTAAGAGATTTGTGTTGTAAAAGGTCTGTCTCCTCACAAGTCAAAAGAAAAAAGTTAATCAGGTGTAAAAGCTGAAAATTAACTTGTGAAAATTCATCAGGGGCAGAGATAAAGACTATATGAAGGTACAATCAGTTCTTTCTATTTTTCTCTTTTCACCTTTACTGAACTAAAGGTAGAAAAATCTTTAATGCAGCTAGAAGCGTTCAGATGGCCTGGCCACAAAAGGTTATCAGATGGGATGCTGATACTAACGGGGTGGAGGATCCTTAGCTTTTGCAGGCTTCCTGTTTGCCTTAACCAGGAACAGGGTGGTATCAAAACAGCTCCCTGAAGCTCCAGGTCTGCTCTGTTACGCTGCTAACGCCCACCTACCATAGGGCCCGGATTGTCCGCAAAGGCCCGATCAAATGCTTTGATGTGTTTGAATTCAAACATGTTCCTCTGCACAAATGTTTTCCGAATTTTCTGGTTAGTCCAGGTGATGAAGAGCTTGTAATAGTGATTGGCCTTCTCTGTCAGTCCCGTGGAAAAATAAATTGGAGCCTTCAAATTCATTCTTTCCCTGGAGAAAGAAGTGTTCCTGAGACCTCTGAGGGCCAGATTAGGATCCTGGCTCTCCATGCTCAAAGTCCATAAACTATGTAGTCTCTAAAGACTTTGTGTTCATACCCCACTCTATAAATCAGTATTATGACAATGCATTAGCTCACTACAAAGCAGCCTTCAGCCCAGTTCTTCTCACCCACTACAGACAACTTCCATTCCAAATATTAATCATTCTGCTATGGGAAACATTAAAAACCAGTGTCATTTGATAATATCAAAACCACTTCTGCACAACACTTATACCTAAGCCCAGTGCTTGTTCATCCCTCCTCCTCCTCCACCCATGAAAAGTTTTACAACGTGACAAAGATGCAATTGAGTTTTTAAAGGATGGTCGATCCCGAGTGTTTAGGGGGGGGAGTAGAGAACGACTCTGTAAGAAAATGGTTAGAAAATGCTTAGAGTCAGGAGCAATTAAAAATATATATGATTATATAAATATATGATTAATGATAGGACAAGAGGAAATGGCCTCCAGTTGTGTCAGAGGAGGTTTATATTGGATGTTAGAAAGAAATTCTTTACTGAGAGTGGCTGGGCACTGGAACAGGCTGCCCATGGAGGGGGTGGAGTCACCATCCCTGGAGGGGTTTAAAAAACAAGTAGATGTAGCACTTGAGGCCATGGGCAAGTGGTTAGGGAGATGCTGGGATGAAGGTTGGACTTGATGATCCTAGAAGTCCTTTCCAACCCTAATGATTCTATATGGAGAGAAGGCTGACACAGAGGAATACTAATTGGAATGTTTTATTACCGAAGAGACACGAACGAATCACAGAAACCTACCAGGACAACACGAGCAGGAGAAAAGGAGGCTGTACCATGCACAGAAGAGACTGCACTCACCAGAAGGTTTCCAGTAAAATGCAAAGTTCCTGGGCACGTCCAAGGGCAAAAACTGGGATAAGAACCTGCAATTGAAATAAGATTTACAGACTGAAACCCCAACAGCACTGTGGCGTTATCACTTGTGAACAAGTCCCTTGGTTGCCTCTCACTCTCTGCTACTCCTTTACTTTCTTTCCCCAGCAGTGTGTTCCCCTGCAGTTTTGGTATGAAGGGCACCGATATCTGACAAGCACCTGCCAGCCTGGCTAAGACCTGTTTGTACACACTGAGGAAAGTTTAAAAGCAGTAATTGGAGTGTCAGTCTGTTTCTTAATTTACACGACTAAGAGGATGCTTCAGCATGCAAGATGCAAATCAAGTTAATTCTGCCTTTATCCTCCCTAACTGCAGACTGACGGCGCAGCATTCCCCTCGCTGTCTCCTTCACTCACAGTTTGGTGTAATTTAAGTGTTTAATACTCTGGCTTTTAAAGCACAGATGGAGGAATATACAAACACCTTCAGTTTCATGCAGTGGTCATACCTCAGTGCCTGAGTTTGTTAACAGCTTTTATTAGTAGCACTACAAAGCCAACAAGAGCTTTACAGGGGAAAAACCACCTCGCTTAGATTACCAAAGCTGTACCTTCCCTCCTCGTTCTACAGTCTCGTGAACTTTCTTCAAGAAGTCTCTTTCTCTGCAGCGTTTGGAATCTCTGATAGTTGTGGCATAGGTGGATTCACTTATTAATAAATCTGGGCGACACTTATCAATCCAGGCAGCACTGAAACAAAAGGAATTTTTAAGAACCTTATCAGATCAAGGGATGGTATCGAGCATTTCTGATCTGCAGGTCTCAAAGATAGGTGGAGGCTGTCACTGTCTCTCTTTGCAGACAGGAACACTTCAAACATTGAAGTCTAATAATTACATGGCCTTAAAAATAGATTAATAAGAGTATCCAGCAGATTACATTGAGGTCTAGCTAGAAGAATTCACTGTAAATCTGTTCATTCTCACAATTTCAAATTTCATTTATCTTTCTAGTAAAGACAGCATTAAATGGTCCAGTTTCCTCACAAAAACTCAGTGCTGGTAAGCTCTTAGTATTAGAAGAAGTTGTGCTAAAATCTTCCTGTCAGAAATATATTCTCAGTTTCCTACTTACCCTAAATGTCTGTCTGGTGTCATATTGTAATCACCCTAATGGAAGAAGAGAAATCCATTATCATCCTTCCAGGTAAGAGGACAGGCCATTCAAAGCAGAGGTAGGGTATCTACGAGCGCTGCTGCGCGGACTTACAGTGTACACGACTGACTCACACCCAACCTTGATCTGGAACATGGCTGCTCCCAGCACGTGGCCTGCATAGTACGCCTTGATCTCCAGCTCCTCGTCCACCTGCACCAACAGGCGAACGCTGCGTTAGCGCCCGCGTTTTAAACACCTAAAACTGCTCTGCCTTCTACAACAATCCAGTCGCTCTGATCCCAGGGTCTGTAGAAATGACTCTTTACCTGAACTGTCTGGTGGAGATGCACAGCAACCACTTTTTTCATACAGTCTTTAATCATTTGGGAAGTGAAGAAGTTAATTTCTCCTTTTTTATCTACGGTTATTTTCCTATAGTCCTCCAGAAGGATGGGGCAGATGGCCTTGGTAGGATGTGTCATGTAAATGGGCCCATCGTAACCGACCATTTCACTGAAATACGGTAAAGCTCCACAGTGGTCCAAGTGAAAGTGGCTGCAAAAAAAGACACAAAGGGTAAAGGAGATGCTGCATGGGAATTTGGCTTCCCTGCTTCTCGGGTTTTGCTTCAGATCTTTAAAGCACTACATGGCGCGGAGGAACTAAACAAAATACAAACAATAAACTCCCAACACATTTGGGTCGCCAGGAACAGCACACGAAGTTTTCCTGTTTCCCACCTGAGCTCTGACAGGGAAGGGAACTTCCTCACCTGATGATCACACAGTCCAGAAAATCAGTCAGCCTTCCATTCTGAGTGATGTAAGAGAAGTCAGGAAAGCGCCTCTGCAAAGACAGGAAAAACCAGGCTGCCCATAGGAAACAAAGCCGGGTGGAGGTATCAACGTGCACCGAGAGGAACGAGGAACTGGAGCCCTGCTGGGAAAGCCCAGGCAGATGCACCTTGAAAGCCTCTCCACACACGTTCAGGCTCCTCCACTGTACTCACGTCGTCGTTGTAGCCCATGTGCATCCCACAGTCGAGCATGACATTCTTCCCAGCAATCGACACGAGGATGCAGCTGCGCCCCACATCCTGGCCGGCTCCTGCACCCGGGCAAGAGACAGACCCGTGAAGACATCTGTGGCAATATTTACAATCACTTCCGGAGAGAAGCGTTTAACGGTCCCTATGAACTTTCCAGCCCTTTTCTGATGCAGGTAATGACCAAACACCTCCTTCCCAGGGAGCTCTGTCAGTTTAACGGTCCCTATGAACTTTCCAGCCCTTTTCTGATGCAGGTAACGACCAAACACCTCCTTCCCAGGGAGCTCTGTCAGTGTTAAGTGAACTAATACCCCGCTGATACCGTACAATATCACGGTGCCTTTACCAATACCTAGTAAAGATTTTTGTTGATCAAAACAGTTACCAACTGCTCAACTCTTACTCGCTTGAAAGACAAAAGGAGGAAAGCATCACCCTGACAGGGACCGAGTTAAGCTACCGTGCCAGTGCCACACGCACTGCAGAGCGGCGTGGCTGGTTTCTGTGGCATGGAAAGGCACGAGTGTCCCCAGCAGCCTAACGCATTTGACTTTGCACTCTAAATTACACAGTTTTTCAGTGTTTCTATTTCAGGATGATTTTAGATTGGACTTACCCAAGGGGGTGACTTTGATTTCAGGCATTTTAACAAACACCAGATCTCAAGCCGTGTGGTGAATTATTTCAGAAACAGTCTAACGAGGGCCACAAAAAGACGCTTCAGCCATTTTCACAGCTGCCGTTTCAGTTATTTTTCCAGTATCGGGCAAAAGACTTAAGCAGGGGCCCAGCTCCTTCCTAGAGAGCAGACAGGCGAAAGAACAAGTCAAAGCAACACGCGGACAAATCAACAACTGGAAACGCAGCCCCGCTTGGCCTCGATAACCGCGCTGGCCGCCGTGCAGCGACCCGCGGGGGCCGGGGAAAGGGCTCCCGGCCCCGCCGCCCCGCTCAGCGGAGCTCGCCACCCCCTCCCGCTCCTGCCACCGCCTCCAGCAGCGCGGGCCCCGCAACACCGGCCTGAGGGGGCCCGTCCCCCGTACCCGCTCCCCTCTCACCGGGCCTGCTCCTCAGCGCCATTGCGCACGCGCAGCCACCGGCGAACCCCGCCCCTCATCCCGGCCGGGCGGCCGCGGGATTGGCCGGGCGGTGAATGACGCGATGCTTGCGTCACGGCGGGGGGAGCGATGCGGTAGCGGCGGGACGGAGCGGAGCGATGGCGTCGGAGGCGTTCAGCCTGCGGGAGGTGCTGGCAGCTTTCCAGGCGTGCGTGTCGGGGCGGCGGGAGGTGCTGCTGGACCCCTACCTGCGCGGCTGGTGGGGGCTGATCCGGTGAGTGC
>JANHGN010012810.1:0-17650 GCA_024605025.1 Megaceryle maxima
GGTGTCCCTGCCATTGGCAGGGGGGTTGGAACTGGATGATCTTTAAGGTCCCTTCCAACCCTGACAATTCTATGATTTTATAAAGCTTTAGCTTTTATTTTTTAAAATAAAAGAAAGCGCTGAAAATTATCTGAGTTTTAAAGTCAAGACTTTTAAATCATTTTCATTGTTTAATTCATGATACTGTCATTTAAAAACCCCTTAGAATCCAGCTCTGATCCCTTGGTGATTATTCATCAGTGCAGAAAAGATTGAAATGTTCAGTAAATAATCCAGTTACATACTGGGTAGAGAGGAGGATGAAGTATGCATATCTCAGAGGGGTGACGACATACTTTACATTCCAAAAATAACAGACAGGGTGGTGAACAGAATCTCTTAACTTGACGTTTTAAAGTTGGTAGGTGCAGTTTATTTATAGCTAAAACTCTTAAGAGAGATGGCCAAGAAAAAATAAGAAAATTGTTTTCATTAAGTCTTGGGATAGCAGAAATATGGAGGTAAGTGGAGGAAAAAAGAAATCCCCTGCCAATATTAAAAGCAGGTAGATCAGAGGACCTGATGATGACAGATATGTCAGCTTGGCTTTGTTGCCATGCAAAATGAGAACAGAGTAGATAGAGGCTTCAGCTAATAAAATATTGAAGAAACTTAATAATAATATTATTTTATTCTTATTAATAATAATGCAAATCGACACAGGACTAGGGAAAATAATTCCTGATGGACTAATTTATATTTCTAAAACAAGATTACAAGTTTTAGTGATAAAATAAAAACATCCTGTTGCTTATGTAAGAAACCGACTCAAAAAGCACTTTTGATTAAAAAGGCAGAAGAATATAAACTCAGACTGGTTTGCACTGGTGAAAACACAGCACCCTAGTCTTAACATAACTAAAAGAAGAACTGTTCTTAAGTAATTCCTTTCCAGGGAGGGTCTGCAGGGATCGAGTGTTACCTTCTACTGGTTTACGTTGTGTTGTTTTAAACCATGCCCTGGATAAAATCTCAAGTGATGAAGTTTGCAGCTGACACGCAGGTTGGAAAAGGACCTCAGGATGGTGCTTTTTAGCCCTAGTTACCCAAAGGACCATAGAGCTTCTTTAAATGAAATCCTTGGTCTGCTTATAGTGCTACTGACTGTCACAGAGAGCCACCTGCCACCTGCACGAGGTATGGGTGTACATGTCAAAAAGCTGGCAAGCATTTCCTAAGTTCTCATGTGCTGCAAATCAAAATCTTCCTGATCACAGGGAGGAACACTGTGGCAGATCAGACTTGGAGCATCAGTGACTGTATTATGAAAACAAGTAACTGAAAAATCCTGAGGCAACAGTAGGGAGTAGCCAGACAGAGGCGACTGTGGAAGGTTGCTCTGTGGAAAAAGGAAAAACAAGATCCTTGGATCCACAAACAGGAAAGATGTTGAGTTGGAAATATTGCTTGAGCTCTTTACTTGGCCTCTGTGTATTTTCAGGCCTCCAGTCCTGGTAACCACAACTCCAGAAGAAAGAGCCATGATGTGAGTAAAAGGCTGTGAAGTGCACCTCATCACACCTGGGTTGAGAAGCTCAAAGCTGTTTGTCTTCTGAGAGAAAAGATGTGGAGTGACCTAATCATATTTGGTCAGGACTGGATCTGGAAAAAGGTCTAGGTGCCCAATAAGGGGTAAAAGCAGAGTTAAAGCTTCAAAATTTAGATCTAGAAAAGTATTTCTCCAACAGTTTCCTAACCCTAGAGGAAACGAAGTTGACTGGGCACCTCTCCGTTGGGCTGCAGATATCCCCCAGAACCTTCACTTCTGCTCCTGCACATGCCATAGGGGTCTGTGTACATTAAACAACCCTGAATGAAATCACCCCAGGAGCAGAACTTGTTCTTGCCCTCCATCCCTCCTTCCCCATGCTGTCCAAGTGCCCTACCCACTAATGCTCCTCTCTCAGGATGTGCTTGTGCCATGGTGCCCAGCCTTGCCCAGGACAAGTGCCAGGAACCCCTCGCTCCATGACCCTGCTGGTTTTCCCCTAGCATGTACTGGGGAAGTAGGTAACTGATGTTTGGGTTCCCAGACAGGGGCAGGCACAGAGCTTGTATGCACTTGGACCTAACCTTAACCAGAGAAAAAGACATTTGGCAGCAGAGAACTCTTCTCCTTCGCAGGGAAAGGCATCATCGTGAGAAGGAAAGGCTTCAGGATGAGACTTGGCAGATTCAGACTCAGGGGAAAAAATACAATACAATAAAATTAACAAGGTAATTAAGCAGTGGAAGAGCATGCTAAATTCTGTGACTGGTTCTTAGCACTGAACACTTTACACCAAAATGTCTTTTTCTCAAAGAGATGCGCTAGTTCAGATGGGAGTGAATTAGGTCAGGGGAGTTCTCTGACCTGAGGTAGGTAGAAGATCACGTAGATAATCCACATACTCCCTCTGGCCTTGTGACTAATTCCCTTTGGTACAGCTATTCCTGATGGGAGATTGCTTGGACCTGTGCTTGCCCTCAGGAACTTATAAACTAATTACATCTGTTGTGCTACTCATAGGCTGCATGCAGACTCCTTACTTAGACTGAATTGTGTCTTTGCTCTTTGAACGTTATCAAAACATTCAGATCTAATATGTTTCATGGTCTGCCACCATTACTTCTTTGTACACAGATTTCTGTGGTTATTCCTTGCTAACAAACCACAGACTTTGAATGGGCATATGCTAGTTTCGGTTATTTCATAGATTGAAACTATGGTGGCTGATGTCATCCTGATCTTTAAATTTATCTTTAGATGGAACCTTTTATTGTCAGATTAAAACCAAATAAATTAATATTTATTTTAGATCTCATGCATTAACTTCATTTTAAAACACCTGGCAGCCCAGAGTCCTACAGAAGATGCATAGTAGCTCACACATCAAGAGCCTGCAGACCCCTGGTACCTCCACACCTTCAGTGCCTGCAAAGGAGCCTGGTCCATGGTTTCTCCCAGTGAGCAGGACATTCATGGAAGGTGGGATGTGCTAGAGAAGTATAAAACAATGGCCAGTGCACCTCAGGTCTCTGTACCTCCTTTGGAGCCCAGCAATCCACCTCCTTTCTTCCCTTCCCCCTTCAAGAACAAGCTAACAACGAGGAACTTGCCTTGGGAGAGTATTGAGATGCCACCACTGTCTTCCAGTTGCAGTGATGTTCCATTGGGCCCTGGGGGTGGGATTAATGTCCCTCAGGTGTCATCTTCACATCTTCACACCGAGCTGCATTTTCTGGGTGAGCCCAGCACCCCGTGACTTCAGCACTATCAAGAGCTGCCACAGAGCCGCTCTTTTCATTCCCATTTATCCACCAGTTTGCACTCTTGCTGTGCTGGCTGTGCATTTAGTGTGTGAATAACAGGGGGTTTTATGACTGTTATTCAGCACCCACGTACTTTTGCTGGGAGGAGGGTAGAGGAGAGCAGGGTGAGGATGTTTTTTGTTAATGAAACTGTTATTATTTGCTGACAAGACCACTGAATATCTTAAGAAGAGGGAATTAGATCTCCTTCCAAGTAACTAAACAGGAATTTGCTCTGCAGCATATGCGGGAAGCATGTGTACTCCAGGAAAAAAAGAAAAGGAGGAGCATTTACAGTTCCATTGCCTAGGGACTTCAACATCTGTCAGGGAACAGCATCGGTGATCACACTGTGTCCACAATTACTTGATTATTTTAGGTCTGTGCCAGTGGAGCTGTACATGAACACACCCTCTTGCTAGACCCACCTCATGTGAACTCAACTTCATGGCAGCCCCTCTTTTGTGCTTCAGATATTCCTACATCTTCATCTAGCCTGGGTAAATAAGTTCATTGCGAAGCAGGTATGCAGGAAACGTGTTCCAGCTGACTGGGGTTTTTTCACAGGCAGACATTGGTGAGGTTAACTCTGGTGGAATCATCAAGAGAACATCAGAGTGTTCCAGTTGTCTTGGCTCTGAGAGGCGTTTTGGGGGGGGGGTCCCTGGAGGAGAGTTGGACTTTGAGTCCTGCTCCTGCAAAGTTGCACAGTTTCCCAAACGAGCCTGAAACTGGGGGTAGACAACAAGTGAGAAGAAAAGCTCTGATTACATAATCCTTTGGCAGGGAAATGGGTCAGTGGCTCTTGCAGGAAAACAGGAATGTTGTTTTTAAGAAATAAACAGCATCTCTGTACTTGGTAATAGCTGGATAGTCCTGCTTTCCTGGAGAGTAACACAGAAGTTTACTATGGGCTTCTATGCTTCACCTTTTGTCCCCACGGGCTCTCCTCTGAACATAGCTCTGTAAAATGGAACATTCCTGCTGTTTTCTTTAAAATAATCTGTAATTTCTTGGCCATAATGCAAAGGGAGGCACCCATCTCTTTATTTGGTTTGGGGTTTTTTTGTTATTGGTGTTGTTGGTGGGTTTTTTTTCTCTTCCACAAATGTCCTTGTTTGTGTTAACTAACAAGCCTAATCATCCAGCTTGGAGGAGAGTTACACAACTGCAAACCTCCTGAGATTTCAATCGAATAGCAAATCTTGCTTAATACCCCAGTGTTTGCTTCTTGCTTCAGCTTTGCAGCTCCTTTGGCTTTCCAGCTGTGCTGTGCTTTTACATATAAACCAGATTAAACAGCAAAAGGAATGCTGAATGGGAAAGCTGTGTTATTTCCACCTTGCAGGACTTAGTGAAATGAGCCTGGCTGTATTAAACATGAGATAAAACTCCCACAGGAAGCATTAGTCCTGAGTGATTCATATAAACACTTTCAGAAGTCAGTCTTTGTTGAGCTTCCTAGTCAAATAAGGTGGGTAATGGTATGCAACCAGCAGAGCCCCTGTCCTTTGGAGAGCACTGCTGAGGGAAACCTGGTTTTATCTTCACTGGGAAGCAGCAGGACGAGTGCTGGGTAACAACAGATAACCTGGGGTTTGGGTAACTCTTTCACACGAGGAATCGCGAGTCTCTTTTCTGTGGAACTGCCTAGTGCTGTGAAACCTTCTTCTTCTGCATCTTTGCTGTGGGCCATCTGGAAAGGAGAATCTCATCAACCTCTAGAAATGCAGCCAGGTTTATGATCACTTTCTTTTGCAGTTGACTTTTAAGGGAGATAATCTTATCAGGAGGAGGTCTGAAGGAAAGCAAGTCACAGGTATGTGCGTTTCCTATGTGTTGCTAAAGGTATAGCTGAAGTTTGCTTGCTTCCCCTCCAGTCTGCACCGTCTGATTCTCAGGAGCTGTTGCCCAAACCCACCTTCCAAAAAAGCTAACAAGCTTTTTGCCTCCACCCCCATGCACAGCGTGGGGCCTGATTCTGGCTTCAGCACCGGTGCTGCAGCCACCAGCAGGGCTGCGGGGCGATGCGAATGAGCAGCACCAGCAGTCACGGGCTGGGGGTCCCTTGCTGTAATACCAAACCTCTATGAGCTGAAAAAATGCCATGGGCTGGGGCACCCCCCTGCACAACATCATTTATGGGGGAGCTTCTTGTCTCGGCTTGGTCGATGGCTCCCCTGTCGCAGCGGCTTTGCCGGCTCTTGAAGCTGGAACAAAGCACTTCACTCAAAGCTGGGTAGCCAAGTTTCTGCAGCACTTCCAGATGTGAAGCGGGGGAGGTGGTTTTAGTCTATTTTTTCAGATTGTTTGAATTCTTTCTGGTTTTTGGTGGTTTGGGGTTTATTTTAAAGAGCCATGCAAGCACACTGGGAACAACGTGTACTGATCACTCACGTTCAGCTGCCTGTTCCCAGTGGCAGTCGCTTAGCATTTTTTCTAGCTGACACTCTCTGACTGAAGCTCCATCTGTGCGCTGGAGTAGGTCAGCAGCAGAGATCTCTTCCACTGAAATCCAAGCAAAAAACCATCCCGTGCCCACTCTGTCCCACGTGCGACTTCTGCCCTCAGCCTCCAGGGTAAGCCCATCCTGACAGACCTCTCCATGGACTGAGAAGGGGCAATGCCTAGGCTCATTCATCCAGGAGGCAAAATTCCTCTTAATTTTGGGCAGTTTGGACTGAATAAGGACTGTGGGATTTTGGCCAGGAGAGCTCCAAGGAGTTGTTATTGCTAAGGAACTTCCCATCTGCGTGGGGACTTTGGAGAAGGAGCAGAGGAGAACCGTGATGGATATTTATTTCTCCAGGGAAGCAGGAGCTTCCTAAGCCTCCGTCCCCCTGTCAGCATGCTCCACATTCTCCCTACCATGCAGCTTTTCCCCCAGTTTTGCCCTGCCTGGAGTTTCAAGCAACCTCCTTAACAAATCCTGTAGCATTTTCCAGGGAATTAAACATGGTTGTGATGGGGGATTAAGTTGTGAGAGGAATTTAAGAAGCTTCAAGTGCAGCCTGTTAATGCTTCTTTTCAGGTGATAAGAGATGAGTGTGATGATGCCCTGGTTACTGCTGCTCCTTCTCCTGGTCAGCTTTGGCTCACCTGCACCCAGGTTTTCGGTGTGTACCTTTTAGCTGGTGTCTGTACAACCTCTCAATGGTTTATCATGCCTAGTCATGTAGAGGTAGGTGCTCCCCCAGCAAGAGGAATGGAGACTTGCACAAGCAGAGCAAAAAGGCACCTGCCTGCAGCTAAAGGAAGGTCACAAAGGAAGGGTTTTCACAGCATTAGGGACTGTGCAGCTCTCTGGGTGGCTGGACTGATGTTGCCAAAAATTCAAGACAACAAGAAAAAGCCCATTATAAAGAAAAAAAAAGAAAGTAGTTTTATGGCCAATGAAGCAATACTCCACTCCAGTCTTTTCCCTCAGGGAAAACTGCCTTCATTTATTCATTGCAATTTCAAAAGTGGGAAGGAGAAGAGGAGGTAGGCGTAGTCTGAGTCAATCTATACTCTTCTGATGAGCACATTTCTCTTGGGCCATCCCAACGAGGTACAGAGCTTGGCAAGGAGAGTTTGGTGAGCTCGAGGCCGTCTGCAGCAGGTCCCTGTGTGCCTCCAGCCTGGAAATCCTCTTCTGTGGAGGAAAATCAACAGGCTTAGAGGAGGAAGAGGCAGCTGGGAGGCTATGTTTGAGCACCCTCAGCAGCCTGCTGTCATGGGCAACTGCTTGTGCCTAGAACTGGTCCTGACATGGTAACATTCAAGCCTGCTCAGAGCGAAAACAGCCCATGATTCTTCTTATTGCATGGGTTTGCTTCTTTGCCTTCAAAGAGTTTTCGCATGGTTGTGTTTTTAATGCAGTAACAACATCCACAGACTAGATTGCTGCTGAAAACGTTTATCCCAGCCACTGTGAGCCAGATTCTGGTCTTGGTTATGATAACACAGCTCTGAAGTTATACCATTGTAGGCTCACTGCTTTCAGCTGATTTGCACCGAATATTGGCTCTTTTTTCTTCTAGTTTTATAGGAAGATGCCTCTGGAACCTCACTGTTTTGGCCTGGCTGTAGTGCAACAGCTGAGTTTTGCCCCTTCTTATTACCCTGAGCAGTTACAGTCTGCAAACACTGCCTTTAAATTCATTAAGTGGGAGTGGAGACAAAGTATTTTTGTCCAAAGTATTTTTCTGCATATGTGATCATATTCCAGGATGCTCTGAGCAGTGGCAAGGTCATGGTAGAAAACCCTTTTCCACTGAGTTCAACTCAACAGCCCATGCTGTGCAAGATTCATGTATTGTAGGAAGAGACCATCATCAAATTATCTTGATTCACAGAGGCAGTGTGACATGTTAGGGTCACAGGGAGACAAATATTCCTTCTCTCTCCACTGACTGAAGTATGGGGTTTTTTTTGTTTGTTTGTTTTATTTTCTCCATAGGAAAAAGATGTCTGCCTCCTAGACAACACTAAATTAAGACAAAGGTTAAAACAACTTCACGACTTGCTTTACTTATATGAACTGCAGCTGAAGGACATCCTGGGCAACACTTACCATAGAACAAAAAGTGGGCTCTTCTCAGGCAACAGGAGCGTGCAGCATGAGATGCTTTTACCCACAACCAGTGGAAATTTGATAGTCTACGACCAAGGTACAGTTTGGGGCAGTGCACCTGCAAATTTCAGCTCGCCACGATGTTTATTTCTCCCTGCATTGTCCCACGTGGCATATTTTAATTCTGCTAAAAGTTTTAGTGTTTTTAAAGTGGATTGAGTTTTAAAATGCAGTCAGATACATGGGAAGGAAAAGGACAGACTGGTGGCCCTGGTACCAGCAGACAACCCCTGGGGCCAGAGTCACCTGGCACGACTTTAGACAGCTACCGCTCAACACAGACACCTGCAGCTGGGCTTCCCACCTGCAACTCTGGTGCAGAGAGGAGTAGGCACCTCTCAGATGTTTTCCACCAGACCTGGTTCTGCTTTAGACAGCCAGCTGCTTTAGGAACAGAAAGGTCTTGCTCTTGAAGACCCTATTTCACCTGAGTGACTTATGGGAGCCCAGAGTGCCAGTCTCAGCTGTGGGCACTGAAACCTGTTTTGAGGAGCTCAGCCTCCTTGTTCCTCAGCTCCTCCATCACTTTTGTGGTGCAGTAGCAGATCTGCCTGTTTCTTGGTGGTGTTTTGAGAATGTGGTCAGAAGTGGAATTGTGGCCCGTGGCCAAGATTTTATTCTTCCTGGGCATTGCATCGAGAATGTGAAGCTCTGAGGTCCTGGAATGCCTGGTAGAGATGGTCACAGGAGCTTAGCCTCTTATTTTAGAAATTCTGGGCCTTGATTCACTCTGAAGTACAGCTGAGATGACTTTCCACATGGAAATTAGCTTCCCTGCCAGTGACCTTGCTGATGGAGCCAGTCCCAGTCCTGCACCGCTCCCATGCCGAGCCGCAGCCATCCCGTATCTCAGCAAACCATGGCAATGTCTCCCTCAGAGAGCATGGCTGTAAAGCCTCTCAAGTCTTGCTGCTCTTTGTCATGCCCAGCACTGCTACTGCCTTACTGAACCGTTTGCTTTGGCTTTGCAGGGCTTGCAAAGCTATACACAGGGTGGCCAAGCATCTCTGTCCCACAGAGCCTCTCGGTGATGTCTTCTCTTGGCTGCACATCCCCTTTTGCTTCCTCCCTGCCCCAGTTAACAAACGGATGCCGTTCTGCTCAGATTGCTCTGCGGTGTATAATCGGAAGAAGACCAAAACCGGCTACTACCGGATCAGACCCAGAGCAGACCGAGAGCCTTTCCTGGCCTACTGTGACATGTCTGACGGCGGAGGGTGGACTGTCATTCAGCGGCGGAGCAACGGCAAGGAGGATTTCAACAGGTGGGTGTATCATGGTTGCATCAATAGGGCTCCAGCTCCCACCCCCCGTCCTGCTGCCTGGCAGATCCCCAGCTTTGAGAAGCAGGGTGTGCAAGACTCTAGTGAGGAGAACTCTTTGCATTTGGACAACCTGCTGCTACGTAATTGGCAGCAGGAGTCTATTTTCAAAATGGACCTACAAGGCTTTTTCCACGCCTTCTGCACATGTACACGTCTGCAGATTTCTTTTATCATTATTGGAGACTGTTGAAGGCTCCAGATTGGCAGGTATCTGCTGCCAGGGCATCGACCAAGACTTGTGGAACGTGTTATCAGCTCCAACATCAAGACCGATGTCCGGTGTGGTGTAACATTTAGCTCCTTATTCTGATCATTCAAAGAGATACCAAACCACTGGTCCAGATTGTCCTTTCTCTGTGCAAAGTCCCAGAGAAGTGCCTTTGACCTGGAAATCTGCAGGAGGAGAGATGCTCTGGTCAAAGAAACGTCCCCACCCAGATTAACTCACTACCACAGCACACACCATCTCAGGGCCTTCCTCAGTGTCTGTTGCAGTGAGCGTAGCCCATCACAAAGATACCTCAACTGGTTCTAAACTGGCTTGCCCAGGGAGTGGTAGCTATCTCGCCGTGGTAGTTCAGCTCTCAGCACAGCTGGATGACAAACCTGCTGAAGAGGAATGCTGACTTGTAGGTAGGTCAGGCAGAATTAATGTCCCTAATAACGACACGAGAGAGGGAATAAGCACGAGGTTAGTAAAGTAGAAATGATGATACACAGGTAGTATATGTGAATATTGAAGGTAATATATAAATAACAGAGGAAGTTTTAAGAGAATGAAATGAGAAGACAGTAACAGCAGGAGATTTCTCTCGGAAAGACCAAGCCAGTGAAGGCCGATGAAAAGCGAGTGCACATCTGTGAATGACAAGTTGCTGCATCCAAACAGTGATCAGGCAGAACGGCAGAGGTGAGAGTGGTCAGTGAATCAAAAATAGATTTAAATGAAACAGGAACACAGAGGAAAGCCAGGTGTTTTCCTTTAAACTTCACCTGGAAGCTTTTATTTGCAGCTTCTGTTCAGTTTCTGATTCTTTGCCACATCACACATCCAAGATTGCAGCATATTTTAGACTGCAACATTCGCTTCCAGCCAGGAGGGCATTTTAATTACAACTTTCTGAAGAACAATATCAGATGCTTTGCTGCAGACCAGTGTGACAGCTGCTGCTTTCCCTCGCCATCTAACTGACAACCTTATTCTGCAAGCCCTGCATCTGGCAGTTTGAAGGTTCGATCCCAATATATGTGTGTGCACAGGTTTAGCAGGAGAAGGAGTAAGCTGCGAGTTGTATTTACTTCTAAGGCAGAGTGACAAATCTCAGCTCAGCTCGCACTGAATACTTTTAGAAAACAGTTTCTAGAGATACAGATGAAGTTTTACTTGTTGCTGTAGCCGAGTGTCACAAACCGCCCAACTCCTCACATGCTGAAATCGGTGTTTGTATCTCACTGCAGGAAATGGGAAGATTACAGACTGGGATTTGGGAAATTCCAGGGCAAGAATGATGAATACTGGCTGGGCAATGACCACATCTATGACCTTCTTGCTAGAGGTGCAAGTATTTTCCTTCCACAGATTTCTTTCCAATTTGCACGAGCTAGTTCATCTAACAGGAGGACACCACTTTGTGTTTAGGAGAGAGCTCACTGAAGATTGACCTGATGGACTGGCATGGGGAAACTCGTTATGCAGTCTATGAAAATTTCCAGCTTGCAAATGAGCAGGTAAGAAATGGAGAGAGTGGTGAGTTGCTTGATTTGTCTGTGAGGGTGGGGTACCTGCATATGCAGCATCAGACTCCTGTATCGGGCTTGCGATCACAGCTCTGCAAAACATCCCTGCTCTGGTTCCCTGGGATCCCTGGTTTGGCTGACTGACAAACAGCCCTGGGAGGAGGGACATAAGCCTGGTGCTTCATCCTCTCCACTGCTGAGTGCCCAAGCCACTGGGTGACAGGATCTCTTGTGTCTGCTGCTGCACAGAGGGCAGCTCTCTGCTGCAGGACACAGGGATTCCCACAGGCATTGGCCTCTGGCCCCATGGTTAAGAGTCTGCCACGAGGGAGGAGATAAGGATTTGGGCATCTGCAAGGAAACTGAACCCTGTTGTACTTCCTTAGGAGAGTGTTTCAGGCTGTCACATAAAAGGCAATCACTAGACCAAACCCTCTCTACTTTGTTTTAAAAGAAAACAGTGAACTCAAATCAAAGCCTCAAAAGAGCAGTTTTAAGTTCCTGTCTTGAAGAGAGGTACCTCCTTAGTGCTACAGATGCAGAAAGCCTAAAGACAGGCACATCCCTGTATTTTTATGTTTGCTTTCTAGCTTTAGACAGCGTCCTGCTCCATTCAGGTGCTGCTCTTTGCAGGCTTCCCTTTCTGAACACCACGCCTAAGCAGCCCAAATACCCAAGGACACGTGTTCCATTGCATGGAACAGTTCCAGTTCCAACTGCATCACCGCTTCAGAAATGTACACATCGTGTTCAGTTTGAAGTTAAAGAGTTTTCTTATTAAAAAGTTTGAACAGCTTCATTTTAATACCTTACTGCTAGTTTTCATAAACAAAAGGGGAATATGATGACAGGAGAAAGCCCGCACCACAAAAGTAATCATCCATCTCCTGTCAAATGTCTCATATCTGTGGAACAGAGGAACTATTCTTCTAAGTATTCCTACCAGGACTGGACCATTTGGCTAGAAACCTGATGGCTTCTGTTCTTCTGGAGAAGCAAAATTCCTAAGGAATTATTCTAGCTGAACAACTGATCAGTTTATCAAGTCAACTACTTGGCCCAGTTGTTCTTGATGAGCTGGGAAGAGCCTTCCAGCTCGTTGTATCAAACAGTTATAGAAAGGCAATAAAGCCTGAAGACCTTTGTAGAAGCAGCAGTAATTGGCAATCTCTTCTGGAAGTTTAAATCCTATTTTGACCTACACTAGGATCATTAAAGCACAGGGCCAAAATTCACCCTTGACTTCAACAGCTATGCTTTTGACAGCGGATACGATGTCCAGAGCAAATCTGATCTCAAAAATGGGAGGAAGGGCAGAAGGATGTGGTGTCAAAGACATGTTTCACATACTCTTGCAGGACAATTACAGGTTATGGTTTGGCACCTATTCTGGTAATGCTGGCGACGCTCTGTCTGGTGGGAGTAATTTTGAAAATCAGTGGTCAGCCTCTCACCGAGGGATGGAGTTCACCACATCTGACAAGGATCACGATCGATTCCTGTCAGGCAACTGCGCAACAGAGAACAACGGTGGTTGGTGGTTTAACAGGTATGAAAACCAGTTGATTCCTCTTGGATGAGCAGGGTGTGGGTGGCCGTACAGCCGAGAGGACTCACCTGCCTTACAGCATCTGGAGGTTGCTGAGTGTGTTTGCCACCTCGCACAGCCAAATGTAAGATGTTCACATCTGCAGAGCCTCAAAGGAGAGCAATCTGCTTCTTTCATTATGAAGCAAAGCAGGTAAGTTGCATTCATTCTAAGAAAATGGATCAGAAGCAATGCACAAGGGGGAATGACCTGGAAGGAAAAGAGCCCAGTTAAAATTCCTTTAAGTGCTTTGGGTTGTATCCCAGGAAAGAAAAAAATTGTAGCTTCTGCAAGATGAAGAACATACAAAGGACAGTATTGGGGAGCACGTCTAGGGGGCAAGTCACCCCCTAACAGTCCTGATGGTATGTTTGCTAGTTGGGCAGAACCTGCACATCATCAGATACAGACTCAGGTTCACCAGTCCTGGGAGCGTGGACACACCAAGCTCAGTTTTTCTCTGCTTTAGTGCAGAATGAGCCTCTTCTTTGACCAGGCCCTCATCACATATAAATTAAAATCCGTGGAGCTACAGCAATGTACATCAGCAGTGGGAACTGCCTTGATTAAAAGACATCTGCATTTTTAGGTGGCAATACATAGCTGCCTACACTTGAGCTACAGCTTACTGAACGGCACTACACCCCTCTGTTTAGGCAACAGGCTCTCATCCCTTGTTAATACACTTGAAGGAGTCCACGGGTTGAATTATCTAAGCAGTGTGGGTGTCTAGAGTGAACCACATGCTTCTCTGGGTTCCACTAAACCCATAAACCAGGCTACTGCAGGACGTTAGATACCCACTGCAGTACAGACAGATATATCTGGGTGTCTGAATCCCGCCCTGGGATTTCTAAATCAGTGAATCCCGCCCTGGGATTTCTAAATGTATGTTGTGTGAAAATGGCACTTCACTGTAGTGATGCAACATCTTCCCACAATAACCCTCATCTCCTTTTTTCCCCCTCTCTGACATTGTTACAGGTGCCATGCCGTAAACCTCAACGGACGATACTACAGAACAGGAGGGTACAATGGATCCCATGACAATGGCATCGTCTGGTCTACATGGCACGGGATGTGGTACTCGCTAAAATACTCGGCCATGAAAATCAGGGCTCCATTCTTTGTTGACAGCGAGAGTGGAGATGGTGAGAATAGTCAGGGCAGCTGAAACCTGCTGCTTTGGAAATTAGAAAAGTACAGACTGAAAAGAATTGTGTTAATACCCAGCCTGCTGCTGCTGCCAGCCACCAAACCTGCACTGTGATAAGTGGAGCTGCACCCGTTGCCACCAGCTGAAGCTAACGTTGTGAGATGTTTAAGCACAGCTAATCAATAATTTAATGGAAAGTAGATGGATCTCAATCGTGGAACAAACACAGGTTTCCTTTTCAGCAATTTTCAGGACTTCATTGGAGAGCATTTATGAAAAGCATCATTCTAGACCTCGAATGATCAAGCGTATCCTTCCAGATATCTGTACTCTCCAGGGGCTAAATCCTTCTCATCTTGACTTTAACCATCAGGGCTTCAGTTACAAGAACATAAGAATAGGAACAACAAGGTGGTGGGGAACTGGACTTCATCTCGTGTGCCTTCCTTAGCTCTTGGTCAGGAGAGTGTTTTGAAGCAACTCTCCCTATGGTCCCCATTTGTCACACTTCAATTGCAGAACACTCCTGGAGTGTGTGAAACCAAACTGGTGGATGAAGGTGCTCCAACTGCCAATGTGCATCCAGATTAAGGCTACATCAGTGTAACCCCCCTGCAATACAGACACCGTGGATGTTGGGTTTCAACAGCTTCCCACTGCTGATCCCCTTCTGCAACACATTAATGCAAAGACCATGCTGCTGCCAACCGGACTTAAGGCCCAGATTAAAATTAGGCAGATTTTACCATGGACACAAATATTCTTAGGAGTTCAGCAAATGTTTAGGATTTATTTGTATGTTCTTGTGTAATTTACCTGAAGACTTTGCATTAGGGAAAGTGGAAAGTGATGGAACCATAAGGCACGCTGCTTTCATCATCTCATCGGAGTGAAGTGAAAGAGCAACACAAATGACTGGAAGAAATGGAATACTGAAGATTTATTTTCCATGAGTTGTTAATAACAACAGTAAAAATGAACAGTAATATCAGCCTGATGCAAATCATTTAACTAGTGTGTCGCAGAATAAGCCTATTTCTTTTATTTTTTTCTGAATTACAACCATTTTTTAAACTAGTAGTTCTTTTCCACTTGCTTGCTTTTAGGTCCATAGATACTGTCATTTGTATTATAAATCCATAAAGGGCAAAATAAAACCATCTTAGAGGGACTTAACACTTTGTATCTGCTTTTCAAGAGAAGGAATTTGACCAGAAATCTGGATTGAAATCTTGAGAAAGCTCCTAATAAGAGAAAACCATTTGTTTGATGTTGGCTCTGGTGCTTTTGCACCTGCTTGTCCTGGGTAGGAGGGTCTGCAAGGTAAGTTTCATTTCCATGGCTTGAGCTGTCCTGGAGACAATGCAGGGACATGTCAAGGTTCAGGGTAAAATTTGGCTTAGTCGCCCTGCTTTGTCAAGAGGTAAACCCTGTTGTCACTCCTTCCTGGACATCCCAGTGACTGCAAACATGAACACCAGAGCACAATGGACCGCCACTCCAGGGAGCCGTGCTCCTAAAGCCTGTGCCCTGGCAAGACTGCACCACTGCCCTCTTCCCAAGCACTGGCACCTACCCATGGGGACCAAAACTTGCACCTGCATCTCTGAAATGAGGAGGCCCTTGTGAAGAAAGGGCTGGGAACAGCCAGCACTTAACCATTTCCTTTCTAATCATTACTTCTGGATGGTACTGTGGTAAAATCTCAGTGCAAGTTTGTAACTGTGTTTTGGGAACATAAGGAATCACTGCACACACCTTAGAACCACATGGCCACCGATGCAGGGCTGAGGGCAGTAAGGATGATACTCATCTAGGCAGAAGATGCAAAGAAATGTGAGTGACATAAGTTAATGCCTTCTGGCAGATGATGGTCAATCCCATTCTTCATCAGAGGGCTAAGGAAGCACAGGAAAGCTTCCAGACAGATGATGCTCAACTCTGCACGCTGGAAATCGACAGCACCGAAGGGACAGCGTTAGTGGTTTGACAGTTCATTGAGTGGCTGACAACCCACCTGATAATGGAACATCAAGGTGGAGATAAGGTCAACAGGGCCTAGTCTACCAACTGCTACCCAGTTCAGTTGCCTAGTGAGTGAGCAGTGAGCGATGCAAAGTCCAGAGCAGGGAGCCTGTGTCAGTATGGAGAGGCAGGCATTAAAGTTGGGTTGCCTTCAGCCAGCATCATTATGTTACTGGTGGGTTTTAATCTTTCTCAGGAAGTAAAAGGGGCCAAGTTCTAACAAGCTGGGAGTGAAGGGGCCTGCCTTGCTGTCTTAGATGTAACTATCTACCCAAGTCTATCTAATGCATTAGAGGAGCTGTTCCGACCGCAGCCCAGCATTGAGAGAAGGTCGCAGGAAGCAGCATTTGGCTTAGAGCAAGGTTCCCGCTCCTCTGCCCTCCTGCAATGCAGGGAACCCCCCCTTGGAGACGCAGGGGTCCCAGAGCTTTGTGCAGAACCCCGCAAGTCCCACAGCAAACCCTAGGAAGTGTTTCAGAACCCTCTTTATCTTAAACAGGGCAAAGTGCCACTAGCTGAGTACTGATTTGATTTGGCTACCACCAAGCTCGTATCATCCTGCTGAAGGTTAGAGTACTGCTTGCTGAACGCTGCTGTTCTGCATATTTGATCTCCCATTTCTCCAGGGTCTACCATGCTGACAGGCTCACCAAACCTGCAAACAGACATTGGAGCACTGTAGGCTTAATGCTGACAGATCACTGCTTCAGGGCAAATGATCTTCAAACGGCAGAGTCTACCCTAGCAAGGGGGTGGTAAGGAACCCGAGCAGCAATTGCTTCACAGGTTTGATTTCCAGCTCGGTTAAGACAACTTAAAGACTGGTTACATTTGATTAGCCTTGGATTGGTCCTCAAGTGTGGACATGTTCTGAAATGCTTTTAACAGCATTTCGAGCTGCCAGTTCATGAGAACGTGTAGCTAGTACAAACACCGCGCGGGGCCGAAGGGCTGAACATCAATCAACACGGTGCGCTGGCGCAGCTCCTGGAAGAGGGACCTTACATCACCCTGCGAGTCGGATCGGGTGCTCCAGCAGCAGCTGGAAAGCATTACCCATCCAAAAGGCCATTCCAACAGCAGGGTTTGGCTCTGGTGGCCAAATGCCAAGAGCCCTGCTCTGGCTGTCAGAACAGGGCTTCCTGTCCTGTGCCTGTCAAATTCCCTCTGCGCGCTTTGGACGCTGCAGCAGGGTGCCATCAGTAGCACAGCAATGCCACTCTCCCTTTTAAACTGTTGTTGGTTTGGAGAAAAAACTAAAACAAAACAAAACCAAACCAAAAAAAAGAAGCGTGGGATTGGGAAATCTATCTTTCATCTGAAAAAGGCAGTTTTGAGAAAGATAGCAGCCTACTGCCAGGGAACTGAGCACGTGCTGATTTGTCCTTCACTCCCACAAGGCACGTAGGGTTGGGCTCCTTATGGGAGAGTTGTTTTAAGACTGACAGCCCTCTGCCTAAACCTACTTTCACTCCATCCTCCACAGGCAGCACCTTCTCTTTTTTTGCTGTCGCACAACAGCATTTCCCTCGTCTTTGCAAACTCCCTGAAGAGATGGTTATCCTAACAAATGCCAAGCAAAGTCTCTGACTCATTCTCACTGGCCTGAGCTCTGTCTCTGTTGTTAACTGGGGTTTCAACCCAGCTCTGAACAGTTGCAGCAATGTGCAATCAACAATTATGTGATCTCTGGTTTTAAAACACAACAAAAACAACCAACTTGGAATCACAGAACCATAGAAATGTCTGGGTTGGCAGGGACCTCTCTAGAGGTCATCTAGACCAACCCCCTGCTGAGAGCAGGGACAGCCTCAACTAGAGCAGGGACAGCCTCAGCTAGAGCAGGGACAGCCTCAACTAGAGCAGGGACAGCC
>JANHGN010012812.1:0-48956 GCA_024605025.1 Megaceryle maxima
CGCGGGCCGGGGGGGGGGGGGGGGGGGGGGGGGGAGGGGGGGGGGCACAAGGGGGGGGGGGGGGGGGGGCGGGACCTTGGGGGGCGGGGCCGGAGGTGGCGCAAACCGCAGGCGGCGCAGGGAGGGGTGGGGAACGGGAAGAGCCCCGTCGTGTTGCCACGACAACAGCCGCGTGCAGCCGCTGGGCCTGGGCCCGTCCCGCGCCATAGCGACAGTGAGGGTCCCGCCGCTGGCAGAGCCCCGGGGCTGGGCGGCATCCCCAGCGCGAGCCCCCTCCTGCCCCTGTCGCCACGGGGGAGGCAGAGGGGCACCCCCCGAACCCTGTCCCCATAGCCACCCCCCTCGCTCCTGTCACCACCTCCCTTCAAGAAAATGAAAAGAGAGGTGAATTTTTAACCAGAAGAACCAGACCAACGCCTTGGGAATTTGAGAAAAGCATAATCTGCTTTATTTTTTTTATTTTTTTTTTTATTTAAATAAGGAGAATTCTTTCATATGGAAAGAGCTAATACAATCACATATTTGAAAGGAGAAACAATAGGTACTGAAACGAGGAAAAAGGGCAATAAAGAGTGTGCCGCAACTGGCCTGGTGATTCCGTGATTCGAGTTCCGGTCCAAGTAAAAGTTTTCCAAAAAATATAAACAGGTTGCACGTTACACAATTATCCATCGTCTGCCCTTTCAAATATCTGGTCTACATGAAAAGACAAAGAGAGGAAAGGCCAAAAAAAATTTACTATACAGGTCATGAGGTTAAAAGCGTTAAGGAGCACAATATCCCCTTAGGAAACAACAAATGCAATTTATACAGAACCAGAGGGAGGATTCCAGCGAAGGACAACGCCTCGAGACATGCGGAAGGGTGAGCGCCTCACTGCTGCGGTGTGATCCCGGGGCACGGACGGTCAGGGTGGTGGCTGCAGAGAGCCTGAGGAGCCGGGATGAGCCATTAAACCCACGAGAGTGCCCGTGGCTACCAGGAAAAAGGGGTGGTCTTCGGATTAAAATAACGCAGCAACAGGAGAGGATGGCTGCTGTCTTCAGAGGCAGCAGTTCCACCTCTTCGACAAAATGCACCTTTTTTCCAGTGATGGGCCACAAACTAAGTATGTGGATGGCTGTTGCCAATTAATTCTTATTCACAAATGTTTTTCTTACAAGGAAACCGGGCTGCTGTACGTCAAAAATAACCCACGGCTACAAGGAATTAACCCGAGCTTAACCAGCCAGAAGCAAAACAGAAGGTTAACAAAACTCAACACAACCTTGGCATGCAGCGGCGCTTGCCGGAAAGTCAATCTAGTAGCCTGCCATACGGTGAGATGTAGCAAAACTGCTAGGCTCAGGTTTTACTATATATCCATAAATACACAGGAACCACAGGGCAGCTTGTAGCTTTGCAGCATTCTTGCAAGAAAACTGTTAAATGGAGGAGCGTCTCCACGTGAACACCGACACGTACGGGAGTGCCAGGGGCTGCGAACACATTCGGAGTTACTGACACTGTACAGCTGGCACAGGGCAGAGCCAGGAGCGAGTCATAGAAGATCAACAAGAGTACCTGTTGCACGGGTGACTGTGCTGCTTCCACTTTGTCATTTAAAAAAAAAAAAAAAAAAAAACTGGAGTGCTTTTTTGGTTTTGTTACTTTTTTTTGCTATTCCCTAACTTTATTTATTTTTATGGTTTTTTTTACAATTAATGGCTAAAAGCAGGGGCTGAACTGGAAAGGAAAGCAGCACTGAAGGCAGCTGCTAGGCCACGAGCTGCTGCGTCCAAAAGAACCAATCACGCGCATGCTTCAGACCTTCAGCTGAACAAAAAGCAACAGTCTCTAAATATTTCTGCTTCACCCATTCTCGCTGAAAAGACCTCTCCCTCCCACTGCTCACCACACCTTTCCTAATAGAAGGAGCCTGCAATTTTGTAGCTGATTTCCAGTCAAAGCAAAAGCAACTCACGAAGGAATAAATCAGTAGGGCCCGGCCCTTCAGCAGCAGAGATGGCAAGCAGTATCCCCCTATAACCCATATCCACATCTATACAGCTCCATTCTCCTCTTCCCCAAGCTGAATTTGTATCAGCATACCAGCACCCTTGGCATTTCTGCACCTTGAGGATTGGAGGCTTTCCTTTTGACTCAAGAGCACTACAAACTGCGCTAACTTTGTACTAGTTTTAAACAAACAAACAAAAAATATATGCCAGAGAAGAAGGATATTGCACCGTAGAAATTTGGGCTCTAAAACTGCTTTCCATCACACAAAACTCCATTAAGTGAAAGAGAGTCTTGCCAACTGCAGCTGACAGTCACGCAAAGGTGAGGAATGGAATGAAGCTCACATGCATTTCTTGGCCTTTCCTGCACAGAATAATTCAGACATAATATATAAATAGAGCAGTGAAACAATTACTTTTTCACCTAGACCTACAACATCAAATACGTATAAATAAATTCTAGTGTTTTATTCTGTTGGGGGAAGGAATGGAGGGGTTAAAAGAGAAAGAAGGGTGACCTTTTTCAACAGGAAGTATTGTAGTTCTGATGGCATTTACACCAGAGGGACTGCAATAACTTGTATCCAGCAATAACCCAGTTTCTCCGACACATTTGACCGTTTTAAAGTCATATAGGTGGGAGGAAAAAGGTTAAAGTCATTGTAAAGCTTAAGTAGTGTGTCTAGGGTAGGAAAGAGATGAGAAGAGGGGACTCGGGTAAGTCTCTTTAGCCATTACAGTTAGATTCTGGGCTGATATTAGCTAGGGCCAGCTGGGCAGAAGGATAATGGAAAAAAAAAAAAAAAGAAAAAAGAAAAACCAGACAATTGTTGTTCATGATATTCCAAGGAAGGAAATAGAAAGGGTGCGACGACTTACGGTGGAGCAATCTTTGGAAAATGTTGGGAGCAGGACTAGCAGATGAGGATGCAGGTCTGGTAGATGTCTGAATGCTGGGGAAATAGCTGTCGCTAAATCTCAAACCCTGTACTTTGAGGAGGATGCTAGAGAGATGCTGGCACACTCTGCTCTGAAGTTAAAAAAATCCATAAAACATGAGGAAAAAAAACCAAAGAGCTTCTCTTTTTCTTAAAGTACCATCCTATCCCTTTCCCTTTGGGTTCTCTGCCATGGTCAACGGGGACACCTGTGGAGAGGGGACATTACTATGCCTAAGTTAGTTTAGGTTTCTAAGCTCTTTAAAGCTACTGTATAAAATTCTTCTTTATACCTAGCTTAAAACTTCAAATGCATCCCTAGAAAGTTATGAAGGATCTTTCCTAGAAATGGGGGATGGGGAAGCAAACAAAGAAACAAGAACACCTTTCAGATCCCTTCCCAAATACATTCTTTGTTCAAAATTTATCTTCTTTGGAACCACCAACAAATGACTTGCTGCCACCTGGCAGGAGCAGACAGCACAGCCAGTTCTGCCTACTGCAGAAAGGAAGTTTTCTTTCCCTCACTTCAGAGGGACCAGCCTACTATACATTTTGAAAGAGCTAAACGCAAACCGAGTTAGCTGAAAGTAGCCGAGTTTACTTAAACTACGGCCAGCTGAAGGACTCCAAGCACTTTCAGGAACTTTTAAAGCTGTCAAAAAAAAAAAAAAAAAAAATCTACATACACACACACAAACCAAAGCCAAACAACCAAATAAAACCCAATCCCCTCCCACTGGGACCTTCCTTTCATAGATCAAATACTGGTGAGGGAGTGTGAGGTGACAGAACTATACACACACTGTATGTGACTGCATCAAAAGTGAAGAACCCTTTGCTGGTCATCTGGGGAAGGACAGTAAAAGGATGATTCCAAACGGCCTCTGTAACCACGTGCTTCCAACACAAAAAAGAGGTTCCAAGTCTAAAAGGGCTGCCTTGCAGAGGGGCTCCCCTCCCAATGTGTTTTGATACAATTTTACAAAAGGCCATGAGTTAGAGGAACAGAAAGCAAGACTTGGAGAAGAGGGAGAAGGGCAAAGCTTAGGAGAGCAGTCCCAAGGGATGAAGACAATCTAGAACAAGTCTCAGGGGACAGGAAGAATTAGAGTGGCCAAGGTAGGGAGCACAGGAGAGGAGAGCATCACAACTACAAAACGTAGTCCATACAGACCCGTTGGCTCTTGCCAACTCTTCTGACCCATGTGCAGCAAGATTTTATTTTTTTTTTAATAGATTTTAAATTTTGTAAATCTATGATTTACATTTCAGTGTGTGTTTGGCAGTCACTAAAAAAAAAAAGTAAAATATATAATCCCAAACCCACAAAAAACCCCAAAACAACAAACCTAGATCCAGATGAGCTTGTAACAGAAATCTGATGACTAGGTTTGGTTTGTTTGGTTTTTTTCCTCTCTTTTTTTCCTCCTTAAAACAAAAATGCCACATTTTGTTGTGCCCAAGGCACCCCAAAGCTACAATTAAAGCGGTGCAAGTTTCAAGATTAATGCACTGATCTACTATATGCCTTTAGTACACGTTTACTTCTAACGCAAGCACTGCTTCTAGCTTAAAACAAAAATACTGCAAAATTAATGAATGCTGTAACTGTCCTGGGTTGGTTTTTTTTTTCATCCAATAATCTGAAAGGCTAAATGATCCAGGGAATATATACCCAAACAAACTCAACTTACAAGAGTCATGATTCTCAACGTAGCACAGAACCGTATATAAAACTAAGCAGAGTTTTGTCAGAACGTAATTTTAGCGGAAGGGAATTCTCTTCTGGAAGGAATGCGGAAAGCAGAAAGAAGAGGGGGGGAAATGAGAGAACATATAAAAGTTCTGCTATAAACAAAGATATAGCTTTTTTTTTTTGTAAAAACCTCAGCTGCCTTTAAAATGAAAAAACCTCAAACTAACCCCTCTCCCCCAGTTGCCACTCTGCTGAGACAGAAGTAGGGAAGGAGAAGGATGGGCTTTGCCAAGTGAGCGATCACAGCTACCTGTGGATGGGGCATGGGGAGGGGAAAAATAAAAAAATGGCTCGAGCCACTTAAAAGTCACATGGTTGGTTTGTTTTAAAGCAAGCAGGTCAATGTCATATCCACTGTTTCAAACTGCTTTGTTGGGAGAGGGGCTTGGATGATGTTGCTGTAGTCAGTCAGTGTAGGGCAGGGAGTAGATCTGGTGAGATTTTCAGGAGATCCAGTGGGGTCCAGTCTAAGCTGCAGGGCCCTCTCAGGCAGCAGGACCAGCTGGGCATCAGAGGTGCTTCTAGGCCTTGCTTTCCTCCACTTTGACTGCCTGAGGTTTGATCGCTCCTGTGCGCACTGGCTTCATCTGGTTTGTGGAAGCTGTTTCTTGCAGCTTTACTGCTCCCAGATTGGCTTTATTTTCATCCACCCGCTGCTTTGCCTTTTGACATACAAAAACAAAGTGTTAGCTGCCACAGAGACCTCTAGGCAGATATAAAACCCGAACTGTGACTGTTGCTCATGCAAGACATCAAGTTTGCTCAAAAAATCAGGTATTTCTGCTATTCTGTCACACTTTGCTGGCCTAAAACACCTCAGATGCAAGGATCTCAAAGTGTCTCATGTCTGGCAATGCAAATAACCCATAAAAACTCAACAACAAAAAACACAGATACAGTAGAACTGTAAACATCCTCTAATATCTCCTGACTTCCACATCACACAGCATTACTCGGACTCAGTTTAACACCCACCTATTCACTCTGCCTGCAGGAAAAATAACAGCTTCAGTACCCAGGCCTTTCTAGCACTCAGGCCTTTCTAGCACTCCTCGTAAGCTCAAGGCACGAGCATGACAGTAGAGAGGAGCAGATCCCGGTGGGTCAAACGCAGTACTGGCGTACACTACCTGTTGTACATAGTGTCCTTGCACAGAGCCCATGCTAACTGCTGGTCCAGACGGCTTCCCGCTTGGGCTGGCAGAGCTAGGCCTGGAAATCGAAGAGTCGACAATATTCATGGAGTAAATTCTACAATGGAATGAGAACCTTATTCATGTGTGAAAGAAAAAAAACCAACCAAACAAACAAAACCCCCCAAAAACAAACAAAACCCAAACCAAATAAACCCACAAAAAACCAGCAGAAAGCAGCAGTAGACAGGGCACGAGTCTGTGCTGTTCAGATCAGTTGAGCTCCCCAGCCCAAAAGACAACATGTGGGCTGGTTAGGAGAAAAAAAACCCTAAAGTAACTGCATGTCCAAAGTGAAGGTCTGGTATGTCTAGATATAAGCATCTCATCTTGAGAGGACCATGCTGAAAACTGAAACATTTTTTTCAATGTACCTCAAAATTTCCACCTCAACAAGGAACACAAAAAAGCACACATCAATTCCAATTTGTCTTAAGGCTCATTAACAAACAAATACCTTCATGCACTTCCCACAAGCACAAGGGGCCAAGTCAGATACACACTGGCCCCTGCCCAAAAATGAAAGCCACGATTGTGAATCTGATACAAGTATTTGGACTACAGTAAACACGTTCTATATGTGAAGCCCCAAGAGAAACTCATACAGGGATGGTGCACACACCATGTCACGGCGAACAGGGAACACGAATTCTTCTCCATTCAGACTACAGAGGCTGAGTTCTGTAAACATCTTACCTGTACGTATGTGGTGATGGTACAGACCCACTGGAGGACATGTTCTGTTTACCATCAGAGAAATGAAACCCTTTCATTTCCATTTGGGAGGACTACAGAGGAAAATGAGGGAGAGACTATCATCTTTGCATTCACAAATCACTCATTATTGCATATAAACATGTAAACCAAATCTCTGCCCTTCTACCCATTGTGCCCATTAAAAGAAGCAACATTTTTCATTTCAGGTGAAGAAAGTGAGGCTTTTAAGTGAAATAATCTGCTTGTATTAAACCAACAAGCCAGTAGCACAAGCAAATACAGAACCTGGAAATTAACTGCTGTGCTCTCTCTCCCCTGTGATAAACAAACTTATGATACGAATCTATCAAACCAGACATGACATTAATATACCTACTCAAATGGACAAGCTTCACAACAGTGTGAAATATCTGGGCAGTATTCCAACTGTGTCTGGAGCTCACCACCCCTCAAGCACTCTGAGGAAACCTGTGTAAACATGTAATAAAACTGGAGACTCCAAACTGGATCAAGGCAGGATGTGGCTCCCTGGAAACAGAATGATGACCAGCAACAAAACCTGAAACACTGCTGGCCTGTGCTCTAGAGATGAGGGGAAAAGGTCTCCATTTTAACACCAACTATTGGCTTTGGTATTTTAAGATCCCATACAAGCCAGTCTCCCCTTCACAAGCAAGATGAAGGAGCAAAACATCAGTGCAGGAGGAGGGCTTAACGAATGCCAAGATGAGCACACAGGACCTATCCTTACCTCCCTGCTGGTAGCAAGAACAGAAGGCTGGGATCCAGGAGGGAGGATTCTTCGAGGAGCTCCTACAGGCAGGTTTTGCCCCTGAGGAAGCTGGATGGACTGTGGCAGAATCAGGGGCTGCTGGCCAGAGCCGTAGCGGGGCAGAGGAAGCTGGGAGCCAGGCACAGGCATTGTTAGCTGTGTGATAAGGACACGTAGTTAACAGCGATAACAGGCGTGTGTTTGACACGCTGTCTTCTAATACCCCGAAAGCACAGCACTGCTAAAAGGAAGCTCGCAAACAGTGCAGTCTGGCACAGAATACATGCAAATTAATGTAACAGAGGCGATGTTCACACGGAAATGCACGTTCTGGCAGTGCTGCCAACACCCTGTCAGCAGGCTTTTAACGTGGCTTTGGCTTAACTACACTCAGACACAGCTTTCCTCCTTGCCTAGAACCTTCACCCAGTTTTTCAGTTTTCCTCATGGCCACTGCACACGTGTGGTTTTTTCTTGATGTGACGGCAGCAGCAGACAGCTCAGGGTCAGGTGCTTTGCAGCTTTGATGCCCAAACCAGAAAGTCTTTTACACTTTCATGCCAAAGCATTTTGAGAACTGGACCTCTAGAGAAAGTGATGGTGACCTCAGCTATGTGTTCTAGTCAGCTTCAAATTGCTGATGGTAATAATTCAGAGTAACTTAAGAAAAAAAGAGAAAAGTGCAGCTCAAGACTCAAGCGCCTCCTGTTCCCACTGATTCATCTGGCAGTTCTCACAATTGCTGGATTTGGAAGATTCTATGACAACACTTTGTAAGAAATAAATAATTTAAAAAAGATAAACTTAAGTCTGTCAAAAAAGACCAAGTTACTAGCTTACAATGGATAAAATATTTCTTCAACTATTTAGTTTGACAGCATTCTATAGTTTTCCTCAGCTATGTTACTTTCAGGATTCACTCTGTATCAGTCACAACATAAAAAATATCAATTTGTCAACAAGGGGTAAACCTTAACATGTTGCACAAAATAAATGTAAGAAGAGTTTAACAGACTACTGAACTTCTCCAGGGAATCAGAACATGTGTCCACAAATACAGCTATGCTTGCAGTAGGATTCAATGTCTTTATGTAAACCATGCTTTATAAAAACTTTTTTACACAACAGAATCTTTATTAAGATGCTGCCAAGCAGATCAGCAAAAGTTATAAATAAGATCTGGATAACAAACGAATGGAGAAGATAGATGAGCTTTTAAAAAAGGGTCCCAGTTACCCTGGAAGCAGAGTTACATCTGGATCCAGCTGGGATTTTTGTCTCTGAAGAGGTACTTTTAGGACAGCTACTGCATCGTGGGCTCCTATGCACGAAGCACTGCAAGGTTTGATCTGCACTGAACGTCTACATTGAGGGTGAAGAATTTCAGTTATAAAATGACATCCCAGCAGGGGCAGACAGGTCATTAGCAAGGATCTCATTAAATATCGTGCTGCATGTTTGAAACGTTCACAGAACAGAGTCTCTTTTGCCTCTTTGTAAAAAGAGCTCAGCTCACACGAACACACGACTCAGCACAAATACTCATTTCAACCCAGTCTCAGAAACAGGCGGCTGTGGAAAAGCCGGCACCATGGCGTGGTTTGCAAGCCCTGCTCCTAACCTGCGTGAGCTGAGAGTCCATCATCTGGGAGGCTCCCATACCAGCTGCCTGGTTTATCTGGCCTTCATAAACCAGCGCCTGGCTTCCGTTCATGGGCTGATAGGGGGACCCAGACTGGGTTTTCACCACCTCCAAGGGCTGCATGCCGGGGAAGGCAGAATACGGAGGCTTCAGAGCAGTGCCTCCCGTCAGGACCATGGTGCTGGGCTGAGACAGACTGGGGTGCATATACACCTGAGACCTGGGGAAGAAAAATATGCCCAAGTCATTACACAGAAAGCTTTTGGAGACTGTACACACACCCTCCCATATCTGGAGTATCACATCTGGCCTGCAACCAGCAACAATTCTCAAACTCTACTAAACTGGCAGCTTAGAAAATAACTGTGATGCCACTTTCCATTTTAGTTACAGGTTGGTGGGGTTTTTTTTGTTTGTTTTACTTCCATTTTTAAGCCCTTACAACCATCTCCTTGTACTGCAGGAATTATTCCAACAGAATGACACTGTGTGCTATCCAAAGTTTATGTTTCAACATCCTGCACAATAAGCTCTGGATTAGTAGTAAAGGAGGATTCAGGTCTGAAGGAGTTTTGAAAAGCAGGAAAGAATCAGAAGTTACAGGTTTGAACAGCCCTAGCAAAAATAAAATAAATAAATAATAAAGAAACTTAAACCTCAGTGCCTCGGTTTTTGAGGCTCTGAAGAACTATTCTAATCATTCTCTCATCTCATGCAGGAAAGGGGGTACAGAGTATGATTCCCACAGCCAGCCCAACTCCAAAGCAATGTCTCAATCCTCCAGTTGTAGTGAGCAGCTCCTGTAGCCAAGTACTGCCACTGTTACACTTGTGCTCAATTTTTCTAATTTGAATCTTAACAACCTTTTTCTCCCAAGTGCAGGCGTTTATCTGTTCTTGTCAGTCTGTATCTAACAAGAAGAGTTCTTTAACTCTGCTATCCAAGTACTCAGCTCTGATCAAACAGCCTCTTTGTCTTCTCTCCAGAAAACCAAATGTAGTAAGCTGTAAACACTGGGTTTCTTATTACTAAGTCAGCTTGCCAATCCACAGATCTCCCCTTTCTGCATCTTTCCCAAGATTTTCCTCCCCACTTAAAGGGTAGGTAGTACAAATAAACTTTCCAAGGATGATCCCTGACATTGTCCTACAAAGACATGTGCCACAGAGAGCCTTGTATGCCCCAATACCCTCGCTCCCCACCCCAGCAGTGTTACTAGGGCAAGGAAACAGTATGAAAACAAAGGAGGAAGAGAAGACGAGTGTGGAGTATCAGATGAATCTTCAAAGCTGTCAGGAATGTAAGAGATCAAGCCACAAGGAAATTAAAAACTGGAAGCAGTTACCTGAAGGGCTGTATGGAGCTGTACATCTCCTGGGACTGGGAAACAGGCAGACCACCTCTGAGCCCAAGCTGGGCTTGGGCCTGTAAGGATGTGTGGAGGGAAATGGGAATCTGTTGAGCAGCAGCAGCCTGCAGAAGAAATTGAGATGACTGAGAGGTAAAGGGGAGCCAGAAACTCTCCCAGGCTGTTAAAAATTCATCCATTTTCTCCATGAGTGAGTCTGCCATGAGTTACCCACACTGCACCTTGATCCAGCCCCTGCAGCTCTGCAGCACACTTCAGGGCAAGATCCTGCACAGGCACCCACCCAAGAGGGAAGACTGATGCCTGCAAGAGGCATCTGATGGACATGAGGGGACCAACATAGCCCCCAACAGAACAGGCACTGACAGTCCCTGCTCTCACTTGCCTACTTCTTACCTTGCAGGGGCTCCTCCCAAGCCCACCAACACCCTTTTCATTAAGGCTACCGAAGCTGCTCATCAGTACTGGCTGGCTGTGGAATTTACTAACAGTTGCTTTACCTCAGAGATGCCTCAGCATCTGCTTCAGCTAAACCCAGTCCAAAGGCCCACTAGCCTTTAGATTCAAGGAATCTAAAGGGAGCCAGATCTAAGCTCCTTTGGGCTATGAGAGAGATAAAGGACTCCTCATTTCTTAAATGCCACCCTGAAGACTCCTTGAGAAGCCACTGACTAGTTGTATTACTCCCTTACCTGCTGGTAGCTTTGCTGCTGAGGTATCGTCTGAGGGACCAGGCGGGGCTGACTTGCAAACACATGGCCATCCAGATACAGGGGTGGAATATGGTTACCTGAAGAGTTGAGAAGGCAGGCTGTAAATTCAAGGTCCAGGGGAGATACAGGCACAGCACACTGCAGAGACCTGCAGGTCAAGGCTATTTCCTACATCTCAGTAAGCAGCTTGGCAAGTCAACACAAACACAGTACTCATTCAGTGGAGCTTGTAAAGCTCCTAATTCCACGTACAAAAGCCAGCAGCCTGCTTCCAGTAGGGTGCTTGCTGAGAATTAATCCCACCTTTCTGGAAGAGGTTAAATAAAGGGCCAGGTTTCCCACTTCGACAAAAACATACGAGACACTAACAGTTCAGGACACTAACAGTTCAGGAATTGATCCTAACCACTGGATTTACAAGCAAAATTACTGGGGGTGGAGAAGGAAATCACCCGACTTTGAATAATCTGTTTTCCAAGAGGAAGCTAGTAACAAAGTCACCAGAGTGGTTCACTTCTGTCATTTATGTCCAGCATATTCCACTCCATTCTTGAGCTGAAGAATGAGGACAGTGCATGCATGAGAGGTCCTTGGGTTCCCAGAGTCAGAGAATGCAAATATATTTCATTTTTTTCCAGATGCTCTCATTATTTCTACACACTCTCTAACATGACTGAGCTTAAGCTTTTCCAATCACTCAAGGACAGCAACACCTTCCCACCTCCCAGAGTCCTGTGAATTGTAAGCAAGTTGTTGTTATTATGCACAAAGAGCAGAAGATGCTTAGGACCTGTAACTTAAAATAGCAAAAACGAGCAACGGAATGGCTGATATTGATATTGGGACTGCTGAAGTCTCTCAGCCATAGGTTTCTTCACTTCCCTTCTAATCTACTAAGCGCACAGTGAAGGGTAAGCAGGATCTATTGAGACATCACAGAGACTCGCCACTACACGGGAAAGTTGTCCTTGTGCTAAGCTTATACCAGTCACACTCAATTAACATTCTTCAATGTGGGGAGAGGTCCCTATTTCGGTCTTGAATGAATTGTTGAGAGTCTGATAAATACCAGCCAGCCAGTTACTTTAACACAGAAGCTCTTCTCACCACGCTCTCATCTACTAGAATCAGAGGGTAACTCCGAGATGCCAACCAGACAATGCAAATACTACTGCTGCAGTTTGCAGGTACCTGGAATAGATGCAGAAGGTGCTACGGATGCCACAGGCATAGGAGGCATAGAAACTCCACCAAAAGAGCTGTAGCTGACACCATTGGAAGCTCCAACACTGGAAGGAGGCTGGATGCCTGAGCCTGCTCCTGCTGGGGAGTTCTGTTCTGGTAAACTAGGAGAGTTTTCCCAAGCTTTACGAGCAGACTCCATCTATGAAAATGAAGGACAGTAACTACACACAGTTCAAACAGGGAGGACAATTCTGAGGCCTAGAGTTGCTTACTTATGATCTATTAGTTCAATCTAGTCTAGTCATGGAAAGCTGGCAGGTCACTGGTCAAGAGGTTTCACACTGATTTCCAATGGGCAAGCATCCTGCACAAATATTCAGTCCCCCTTGACATTTCCTGAGCTTTTTGGGTTTGTGGTGGTGGTGCCTTTTTTATTTTTTGTTTTGTATTTTTTTTATGTTTCTATGTTTAGGTTTTTGATTTTGTTTTCTTCTTCTTTAAACCATCAGGCACACAGGATGCCTGAGCAGCCATCTTAGCCAGCTATAGAAATAGCAGGAAAGCTCTGTTGCAGTTGTTCTACAATTGGAAAGGACTTCAGCATCCAAGACTGTTGAAACACATGCCCTTCCACCCACGCTGAATAGCTCATATGTGCAACTTTTACAGAAGCCAATTAAAGATTTAGCAGTACCTAAGAAAACGCTCTGGAGAAGATGTCTCCATCCTGGCTACTCTGGCCATGGAGAGGTGGTACACAGCTAGGACAAAAACACATGCCACTTTGCTTACCTTAAGAGTGAGGTCTGCAGTGGGGAAGGACATTGGGTTCAGGCCAATGCACCGCTGGAGGTGATGATCTCTTCGCAGAATGGGGATGGACTGCGTTAACCCTGCCTGAGGGGGCATTCAGAAATGGTGAACGCTTTAGAAACTCTTAGGAGAATGACATGAGCTACCAAGGCTGACAGAGCCTTAGCTGGCAGCTCTAGTAACTACAGCTCAGCTATCCTTTGTGGTACTGCATGAGTTAAGTACCACACTCAAGAGTGACCCATTCTGCTGATGGAATAAATGAAACTGTTGTTATGTGCAATGACATTCTCTACACTGAGTTACACCAGCTTCACCTTAAACCTCAATTTGATCCAGTAACTTCAGTTTGCCAAAGAATTCCCTTTCTGTCCCATATCTGGAATCTACTTAAATTTCAGACAAACCCTGTTTCTGAAAGAGCACTTCTGAAGAGAAACACCCTTTAAGACAAACCTCCAAAATCAAACAACCTACAAACTTGACAACATTTCAAGAGCAGCTTTTCGAGTTTCTCGCAGTGCAGTCCACAGCTGAGCTACAAGCTGGGATTTCAGTGTGCTCACTCTTAAATATATAGTGATGAAATACCCAGATGGCTGCAATAAGCTGAGAAACTTCCAAATGGGCCTGACTAACAAGTGATCGTTCTCTGCCTTGCTGTGGCTGGTGAGACCTTGTGAGGAAGCTGGTGGTCTGGGTCCCTTACCAGCACTCTTGTGTCTCAGGAGAGAAGACCGGTGATCTCAGAGATCTGCTATACCTCTTGCATTACACATGTCACAGTGATAAGAGTTGCTCCCTGTATCACTTCTGACCTAGTGATGCTCATTCTATCAAGGCACCTTAAGGGTACAGATCTCCATTACAGATTCTAGTTACATGTGCTGCCTAAGGAGCAAGTGTGAAGTCAACTACAAAGAAATATGCTTCCTCTCTTTGGAAGCATCTGAAGTTTAAACTAAGGAGTATCTCCAGTGAATCAATATAAAACCCCACAATATAAGAAGGAAAGACTTACATTACTGGCCAAGGCATCCTGCAATTTGGTGACAGGGTTAGCTGCAGCACCAGAGGCAGAACCGGGTGGCAGGCTGAAATCAGAATCCTGAAAAAAGCAACACACACAGAATTCAAATCCAGGTCCAAGAGCCACCCATCTGCTTCTTATGGTTAATGACTTTAGCCTGAATCATGCCACTAGAAACTAAAGATTGTCCTTCAGTAAGCCTTGCTGGAAGAGAACAAAAAGAGACTTCTCAGCACTCAGCAGCAGGCAACCCCCAGAGGCACACAAAGGCTTAGATGGCCGTAATTTTGTCCCTCACCTCTGTTACCACCCCAGCTGGTCCTTGGGACAGTATTTCCAAGATGATATTATGTGTTTGCCAAGACACCTTGAGGACCTGGTTTGTGTCAGTAATGAAATCTAAGGCAAATCTACAGCTGGAAGCTTCCTCTAAATGATCCTCTACCTCAAACCACCTTTCATATCTCAACAAGCTCAAACCACCAAGAAGATAAAATTAAATTCAATCCTCACTTTAGGATTTACTCCAAATTCAATGGGTGGCACAGGAAGTACAGAATCCACGTGAATTTCCACCCCATTAACAGGGGGAATATTCCCTTCCAGCCGTTCCGTTCCCTCCGAACCCTTTCTGTTTTTCAGGGAGCGTTCGTTGCCGATTGGTCCAGGCTTGTGTTCCTTGTTCTTTCCTGAGCCTTGATCTGAATCCTTAACAGGAAAGCAGAGAGGCTGAGACACAAAGACTGAATCACCCAATCTCAAGCCTTAAAAATGCTATCAAGAACAACACAACCACTTCACAAGGTCTCTCGCTACGTGCTCTGGCTTGGCTGCAAATCCAGATTACCTTTTTATCAGATTGCTTCTGCACTTGCTCCTTCTGGCAGTCAGGCTTTGGGTCCACCAGGCCAGCCCCATTCATCTCCTCTGGTTTGAGGGTGCCATATGGAGAACTGCGCTGAGAGGAGGTAGCGGAGGATTCCCGAGACTCCGCGCTCAAGTCAATGCCACTATCCCCCTGGCTGCCTTTAAAACCCTGCTATGCAAAGCACGAAATGTGTTAAAGCCCCGGACTCCGACCCAGCTCCACAAAGGAAGAAAAAAAAAAATTCCCAGAAAACCGAAAGACCATGTCCCATTTTCAAATCATATTCTTGGTTAACTGCAAAGGTGGCCTGACCTGCAGCACCTCTTGGCCACTGCTTCAGCTCTACACAATCCTGAGACAGGTTCACCAATGAACCAATCAGACCGTGGCTTCAGAGTAAGGAAAAGGTGTCCCACACAGCAACTAGGCTCTAAGACTGCCAAACTCATTTTACTTGTGACCCAAAACAGATCTGAACTCTGGTCTTCAGAGGTGAAGTTCTGCCCTCCCTGCATTAAGGCTATAGTTAAACACTGCTCACTGGCATGAGGCACAAACATGAACTATGGGATTCCACCATCCTTGACCACACTCTGCATCCAGATCCAGTTAGAAGCATAACCCTGGAATAGCTCTACCAGACAGTTACTCCAGATTTATATCCCCATGTAACATCAAGCAGCACCTGGCCCTCTAGGACAAGATTTGAGCAGCACCAAGCTCAAATCGTATCCACAGAGAGACAGTTTAAAATTGCACAAGCAGAGCTGAGAGACGCTAAGCACAGATGGAGCAATGAGAAGCAGAAGCCACCTACGCTGATATTTTATACACACAATACCTGAACGGCACATTAGGTGCCACTTACCTCAGTGGTGCTAGATTCAGTACCATTAAAGGTATTTATAGGCTTGCTCCACGAATCACTGCCAGGAGACTGAACAGAAAGAGCTGGAAAAGAATGGAGGGCAGAGTTCATCTGATTGAAACACAACCATGAGCACACAGGACATGTTACACTATTAACTTCCCATTTCTAGACATGAGATGGGATATTTTCACCACCTCAGAAAGCTACGGCTGCCCATTCAGCCGAGACATGGCACAGCACAGAGAAGGCAGGGTATGAGAACAGGAAGAGATTTCTTGGGGAACATGAAAACAACAGGAGAAAGAGCAGAGATAGAAACAAGGGAGGCACTAAATATTTGGGGCTAGAGAAAACAGAGGAAAGCAATGGAAGAAAATGGTTGAAGTAGATCCAGCTCAACAGGCCAGAAAATGCCATGCAGGATGACCCAAGAAATAGATGAGGTGACTGTAGGAGGATGACTGAAGGATGAGGATGACTGAACGGTACAGCTTTGAACAGATGCTGCCCTAGCTGTCTGCTAGCCCCACTCCCAGTTCCAGCACAGGACAAAAGAAGGTTGTCTCCTCTTAAGCATGGCCATCCCACCCTCCCTGCACACACCAGAGGATTCCCCAGCTTTGTGACACACTCCAAACCAGACAGACCCAAACTTACCTGGGCTGTTGCTCTCCCAGATCTCTGTGCCCAGACTATTTCCAGCTACTGTTACATCACTCTGCTCCAAGCACAAGCTGTTCTGCTTCTTAGCAAATCGAGGGGGAATGCGAGACTGAAGGACACGGGCCTTAGCTGGTGCCTGCAAGAGAAAAGGCACAGCCTCTAAGACCTGTCACTGCACTGGGCTAGAACAGCCTGCTCCTGACAAGTTCAAACCCCGGATTTCTAATTGCTGTGATGTGAAAAGCCCCTAACTCATGTAACAGAATTATACAAAGTAGTTCTGACTTTCTCCCCACTCTTTGTTTGGTGGTTGGTGTAAAATGGACCCTGTGGCTACCGGGAGGTTCCCCCAGTCTAACAAGGCAGAGTAAAATGCAGCCTAAGATTTTTTTCCTCTTGGAGAGGTGGGGGGATAGGATACAATGCAAAGCAAAATTAACACTGCAACGGACTTGCTCTGCTTAATTCTCTGCTTTTACCCCATCTAAGGCAAGATCAATTAATATTTTCACAATACAGAGATGGCTCTTTCACAGGGCCAAGGTCTGAATTGAAAGAGAAGCACACCTCTGCAACTGCAAGTATCTTTCCCACTACCCATTCACACGCTGTCTTCAGCTTAAAGATGCCAAGCAACCAGGCTTTTAGAACTTTGCTTGCGAGTCTCTCTGAACCTGTCACAAGCCCCCCTTGTCAGGAATCACTTTCCAGCGATGCTTTTCATTTGCATTTAGTCCTCCAGATTTCACTACATCTCCTTTTATGTCAAAACATTCTCTTATCCCCCTGGAATTTGCAGTCTTTTAGTGCTTGTGGACAAATGCCTCCCTCTTAAACATGACTTACCTAAGCCATCTATGCTGCAGTCTTAAATCTCTTTCAAATCAAATCCTTTATCCTATTATGAACTCAGTAATTGTCAGAGCTGCTTCCAGTTTGTTACTTTCTGGTCAGGTGCCCAGACACAAACATGACACCTCCAGCAAGGAATTTACCCCATCCTGTTCTAGCAAGGACATGCCGTTGACACAGCAAGAGTGCAGAGGTCCTGCACTGCTCACTGCTGCCTAACATCCCACCATCTACAGCCAGCAACTGGCTTAATGAGCCAAATTGCTTTGGATAAGGATCACTTTAGAAAACTCTCCTGAATTCACAATTAGCCATTCTGCTAGAAAACAAGAACAGTCAGAAATCTAACCATCCTTTCCAGACCAACAGCCCCCGACCATCAGGGCCAAAAGATGTTTCCAGGGCCTAATACGGGATCTGTACTACTCTGGCCAACAACATGTTTTTCTGCTCATCCAAACACTTTCTGGGACCTTGTTCCTCTCACTATGATCCAAACAATGTCTCAGATGAAGCTTTTTCTGCCTCCCATTCCTCACCTGAGCAGCCTGTTCCTTCTTCCTTCGCTCCTCTTCCAGGAGACGACGCTGCTTTTTAGTAAGAACCTCAATGAAGCCTTCACCTGCCATAGAACCTACTTCATTCTCTTCTGCTGTGTTCGACACCCGATTATCAATGATGGTACCTGAACAAAGCATACACAGGGGGGAAAAAAAGAATAATGCATGGGTGTAGACATATAAAGCTGTATAACTGCAATAATTTGAAGAGTGCATTCCAAATAGGATCCACACTACAGGGAAACAAGTTCAGCCTGCAGTGAAGCTCTGAAAACTAAGCCATGGGAGCCTGCTGACATCTACCAGTCACTTTATCCTGCAGGGCTTTGCTCTCCTCAGCCTCAAGATGAGCACATTCCAGCTGGGAGAGCTTGGGAACGTAAACCACGTGGTAACTCAGGTAACTTCAGGTATAGTTATCAGCTGAAACAAAGCTCACACCTTTCCAAATATCAGCAAGGACAAAGCAGGCACGGGTACTTCTGAAAACACATCCATTGCCTCTGGATGTAAAACCTCAGTTCTACAAACAGCAAAAAGCTGAGCCATGGCCTAATGCCAATAGTTGCAGAGATACTCTTTTCTTGCCTCCTTCCCATGAGCTCAGACTCAAATTCCCCACACTCTGGATGCTCTTTCAACCTCCTTCACACTACATAAGGTGCATTGGGCTTGAAATTTCAACATCTTAGATAGAAATATGGAAACATTGTCCCTAAAACCAGACTTTCTATAGAAGAAACATTAGAGAGACTGTCGGATATTTAAAACCATATTTGTCTTCCATGTTTTCCCTCTTTTGCGACATTAGAATTTTCTTCTTCGGTGTACATAAATGGGAAAAAAAAAAATCTAACCTGATATCTAAAATGACACTAGATAGAAAAAGTCTGGCTTGAAGTCAGCCACAATGTGTTATCCCTTTAAAAAAGCAAATTAAGACACTCACTTCCGTAACTCAGTTCAAACTGCGACAAGGCCTCTCCCTTCTCACTTGCTCTTTGCGCAGTGGACTTGGGCTCCTTCTCAGGCTTTTTACCTGGCCCCTCAGCACTCTCAGAGTTTGCATGGGAGGCTCTATCCAAGCTGTAAATGGAGTGGCTGCTTCCACCACTGGTGTTGCCAAGGCCCCCTCCTTCTTCTGGAGACCTACAAGGAATGAAGAGAAAGGAATCAAGATTTGTCACACTAAGATGAGTAAAAGTAGCGAGAAGAAAACATATGGGCTCTATTTTTTTTGACAGCTTTTGAATCACACCTCATCCTTCCTCAGCCTTTACTCAACTGAAGCAGATCTTAAACTCTGAGCACACAGCCCATTACAAGGATGTTACTGGGGAAGTGGGATGAAAACAGAACAATACCTGCTCTCCTGAGTTGCTCAACACATTGCCTCTGCAACAATGCTCATCCCTACAAGGGAAGGCTGTGTGTCTCCTACAACACTGCTCTAACAGCTCCCCTGCTCCTCTTGCAATCAACAGGTCATACCCACAGTGTTGCAGCAAAGTCCTGCCTGGCTTCCCACACGGAAGCAAAGGCATCAATTGTTTGTAAAACAGAATGATGAAATCCTGGATGCTGTAAGGTTGGATAAACAGTGCTGGAAGTCACCTGCACTAGCTGAAAAGAAACACAGCCAACAGCTCCTCACCCACTGTCCAGCCCTTCTCCATTCCTCCAATATCTATTTACCAGATGACAGACACCTGTACCTCAGAATGCAACTTTACCTTTTGCTTTTTATCAGCGTCCCATTCTGCTGGCTCTCATATCTGGAACCTGCTCCTACACCAGTCCTGATGGATGGCTCCACAAATCCTGCTGTCTCGGCCTTGCGGCTCTGCCTCTCGACGAGCGGCCTTTGGCTTGAGAAGCTCCTCTTCGCTAGCTCCCTCTTTTCTCCCAAGCTCCCGCTCCCAAGGCCACCCTCCAGCTGGCCGTCACTCTCTGAAACCCCATCTCGCCTCTCCCGCCGCTCGCTGAAGTCACTGCTTTCAGATGCAGTCTCCCACTCCTCATTGGCATGGTCCGATGAGTTCTGGTAGGACAGCTCAGGAGACCGTCTGCCTGAGATATTGCTCTTCTCTGTGGTGGTCAGCTTGGGTCTTCCAGGCCACTGGCTGGGCAGCAGGTTGGGACCTCCCTCCTCAGCGTTCCACTGGCCGACAGATTCCCTCTCTTGCCTGAGGCGCCTGAATCTTGGGGGCTTGTCTTGGCGGGGGGGACGCCGCCTCCTGAACGGCCTGTTCTCTATGTTCTCCTGATCTGCTGAGTAATCCTCCTGGAAAAAGTGCCTTTTGTCATCCAGATGACTCTCGTCAAAAACACGGCTGGAGAACGAATCCACGTGTTTGTAAGAATCTTGAACGTAGTCCCTGTCAGGCTGCTGCCTGCTCCCAAAAGAGTCCGATGGGGAGGTGTGGCTGTACTCCTGCCACCCTGCTCCCCCACTCCTGCCTTGCCACTGGGTGGGCTCCTTACCCATGAAACCCCTTCGCCCATAGCCAGAGTTGCTCAGTCTTGGCGGCAGTGATCTCCCAAAAGCTCTCGGAGCCCTCATCTTAGGATCCAAACTATTGTGATCATCCGAATAGATTTTGTTGGACCTCCAAGACTCTTTGAAGTCTCCCTTTTTCAAATCACTGTCCTCCCTGTCCAGCACAGAGCCTTCGTTGCTGTTTTCTGAGCCCCTCTGCCGGCGACGCTTGGGGAGCTCCTCGTACTCTGACCCTTCGCTGTGTGTCTCGCTTGCAATCCGGCGCCTCGGCTTGCCTCTGGGGAAGTCCTCTGGCTGGTTGAACTCTCGAAGCCCTCGCCCTCGGCTGCTCCGCTGGTTGTTATTATAGACTCCCCGGCTGCTCACAACAGTGCCTCGGCCTCTGAAGGTGAACTCTCTGAAGCCCCTCCCTCGCCCACGCCCTTGACCTCTGCCACCAAAGGCTTGTTCCTCATCAATGAAGATCCAGTTGTTTCTTTTCGTGGGAGGGAGATCACTGGACTCTCTGGATATTTTGTTCTCCCAGGTTCTTTCTGGCTTCTCTTCCTCCTCTTCCTCCTCTTCTTCCTCTTGGGATTTCTCAGCCTCTCTGGCAAGGCTGGCTTGGGAAGAACCTTTGTCATCCAGCAGGTAACGTGTGGAGTTCAGTAAGGTTGCAGAATCATCCGACTCGTTTTCTACTTTCTGAACAGCCACCTTATCCTTCAGTGGACGCGAAGTGTCCTCTCCCTCCAGTTTAACTTTCTCCATCTCCTTCTCCTTCTCCTCCACCTTGAGGGCTTTCAGGACAGGTTTTTTGATTGGACCTGATCGTCGTGTCCTCCCCATTTGCTCCTGGTGCTGACCACTGGTGTTGCGGTTCTCAGGAGCCCACTCTGTTGTCTCTTCAGTGGGCTGTTTGGGATTAGATCCTTCCTTCTTCCAGGGATCAGCACTGAATGACTGCTCATCCCTGGGCGCTTCTTCAGCAACTTCCCCTGCAGCCTCTGCAGGTTTCTGATGGTGGCCGATATCCCAGCCGTTGTATTCAGGCTTCTTCTCTGCTTGGATAAAATCAGGCTCTAGGGGTGAACACCTCAAGTTTGCATGGCGGGTGCCAGCAGGACAGGATTCCGGTACGGTCTCCTGATGCTGAAATAAGAGATCCTGGCCTATCCTCTGAGAAGACAGACAGCTGTCAAAGTCTGATTGGGCCTTCTTGTCAAAAGCATTCAAGTACTCCTCTCCTCTCTCCTCAAAGAGATCTCGCTGGGTGCTCAGACACTCCGGCCTTCCAGGAGAAACAGAGTAACTCTCATTCCTGAGAAGGAAACAAACAAGAAGCAATAGAAAGTCATCTAATGCTGAGCATGTCTCCAAGGGTCCAGGCTGGGCACAAAAGGTAGAAACAAATAAAATAACTCATGCGTGAGGACAGAGGAGTTCTGTACTCACCTGGCATGCAGCCCCTCCATGGTAATGCCGTCAGCCTGTTTTTGATGTGACAGCGAGTACCCTTTGCTCTGCAGAGATGTGTAGCTCTCCTGGCCCCACACTGGCCCAGGGTCCAAGGGAGCGGTTTTCCTTTCCACCTGCCCTGCCTGACAGTTCTGATCTTCAGACCGGCAGCTGCTCCCACCAACGGAGTCCTGCTGAATCATAGGCTTCATAATCCCTGGTCATGATAAAGTTCATACCATTAACACTAGGACCTCATAGCCAAGAAGAATTAACAATCCATAGCTAGTTTGACTCCCCTTCCTTCCAGGGCAGCAGGTGACTGCAGCCATGGAAACCTTCCTGGTAGAGGGGAGCCTGTGCTTGAGAAATACACAGCTGGGCAATACATGGGGAACAATACAAAATGTGACGCAGCTTTCAGAGCCAAGCCTGCATGGAACACTACACCCCATGAGTGGCTGGGAAGCAGGTTTGTGTAAAAACAAACCACAAATTCAAGGGAATGATTTATTCATCCTGATGTTTACATTCACATCTCTGAAGATCAGTATCAAGGTAGGAAGGTGCTAGGAGCACAGAGCTCAGGAACAACTGCATCTCTCCACCACATTCCTTGAAGGGGGTCCACTAAGATTTCATGTGATTACAGTAACTCCCAAACCAATCCTCCTCCAAGGGCCAAGATCTGCTTTTACATCCGCTAAGGCTCTAAAGCTGTCAGGGAAGATCTCCCACTGCAGTGCAGGGGATGGACAGGCAGGGGTCCTCCTTCCCAACCTCCTCTGCTCCCTCCCTAGCGCTCACTGCAACCAGCTCTTTCTCATCCCTAGAGAAGGTCAATCACAGCCAGACAGGATGCCAATTCTGGATGGGTGAAGCACAGCAGCTTTCCAGATATGAACCAAACCAACAGCCATGGTAAAGTCTGTACCTGAAGGGTGAAGGGCTGAAGGGTAGAAATCCACAGGAGTGCGATTCTGGGCCATGCGAGGGTCCATGTAAGAGGGCATCATCATCCAGCGAGGATCAAAGCCAAGCATCTGGGGGTGTGGTGGGTAGAATGTCCGTTGGGGATGGGAATGGGATGGGGGAGGATAGACTTGCTGCTGCTGCCAGTGCTGCATCTTGTACAGCTGCTCCTGCAGGGAAGAAGGATGGGCCATTTGACACGTTTGATCACGGTGCCAGGAGTCACACTTGCAAACTGGCTGGCCACAAAAAAACCCCTACATTCCATGTGTTAGAGGTTCAAAAGAAGAAGAACAGATAAGGTGGTAAAGCAGCTAAGGGGCAATTCACTACCAAGGGGGAACGTGGCAGTTGCTGTTCTCCAAATGTGCAGAACAGTCAGAATATACACACTTCTGTGAGCTACAGGAGAGCTTCCTGTCAAGCACAATTTCCTAATTGGAACCAAATACTTGAGAAGATTTTGTTCTTCGGAGGAAATGCAATTATACGTTATTTAGTGTGCATATATATTAGTTCTACTTATGTTAGCCAAATGGATTAGATAAGAACAACCTAAACTCAATTAAGAGAGCTATTAATACTTCACAGGATTTCCTGCGCATCCTCTAGAGATGGGCTGACACCTTCAGATTGTGTCCCATCTCCCACATGGCCAGTCCACCTTTCTTTAGCCGAGGACTGTCATGATGCTAATCTGATTTGACATTTAACTTCTGCTAAAGGTCCAAGAACTTATACTTGAAGGGACTTTTGTGTACTGAAGTAAGCTTTCAAAAGGTAAACCGCTCCAATTAACATGAAATAGGTCTAATTACCTGTCAAAGTTTCCACCATCTTTTCTTGCTAAACTCACACCAGTGTCAGACACTCTTAACTGTTTACCCCTGCTGCAGAGCAACACCCTTAAATTTGAACCTGACATGCCCTTATGGCAAAAAAAGAGAAACTCGGATAAATGCAAAGATTATAGAGAAGTTATTAGTGCTTCAGTACCTTAGAGAAAATATTTCATTAATGATACCAACGCTAATTTATATTTTGTTCTTTTCATGGAACCACTGCAATACAAGCCAGCCAAAATACTAACTGCCTCGTACATACTAACGACACAGAGGATAAGAGGAAATAAATGAAAATTTCATGTTCTTCCAGTAGCTATGACCTGTGGTATTATTAGTGTGACAGCAAGGACATCCAATTATTTTTGGTTTAAGAGCAGCTCTTTTAAAAGTAACACCGGCAGCATTTGCTGCTGTACATTCGAATCATGAAAATGTCAACTGCCCAGTAACAAGCACAGGGGAACATCCATAAAAGACCAATTACTGAGCTTCCAAGCAAAAGCCAAACGTGAGGCTCTTCACTATGGTTTGCAGCAGCGTTGATTGTATCACGTTTCAAGTGGTTATTCTATGAAGAATGGCAATTAACTTTGAATTATCTCAAGCCTGGATATTCTGTCCCTTGCTTTGACTCTGCTGCCCCAAGGAGGCTCACTGCATTTGGAAGAAGAGCTGAACCAGTTCAGGTTGGTCTCTCAGAGCCTCAGAAGAAATTTTCCAATAAAACAAAAATGTAACAATTAAACCCAAACATATTTATGGGGTAAAGAAAAATGCAGATTTGAAAGAGCCTCACAGGAAAAAAAGCTGAGTAGATAGAAAAGAAGCGCAGATGTACAGGACAACCCCTTAGCAAAGGCAGAAGGTGGAACAGGAAGTGGGCCACTGCACAACTCCCACGTTCAGCCCAGAAGCAGAGTCCACCCACCTGCCAACCTAGGCACAGTATGGCCCAGCAAGAGAAGAATGCTCACACCTAACAGGGTACAGGCACAGCAAGCACAAATGCAATGGAAGCAGCTGATCCCTCATGCTTTTCCTCTCCCTTGGCCTGTATACCCAGCTCCCCGTCACTGCAGCAGTGCTGAAGAACAGCAGCACTCATCTTGTACCAGGAATTCAGAACAGATCTTCACCAGGTCCACTGCCTGCTAAAGGCTTTAAAAGACTTCACCAGACCAGGCCCACAGCAAATATCAATGTAGCCACTACTGCTCTCCTGACTTTGGAGATGGGAAGGGGAATATCTCCAGCTTCTCCTGCACATGCACATTTACAAACCAGAGCTCTGACACAAGCCACACAGTCCTAAGATTCAATATTGTCAGTAGACACCCAGACAACCGTGTAAGACAAGTCAATGTTTCTGACAGCAGCATTTACTTTTCTCCCAGGCAAGTGACAAACCTGACTTGCCCACACCTCTCCCCAGCCCAAACCACAACAGCTCCAGCATCACAGCATGCATGTAAAATTCATGGAACCTACACAGAGCCCTTTTACCCTGCCAGACAGGATACATCTGTCATCAAAAGTACCGAAAAAACCCAGGGTCAAACTCCCACTTATCACCTTCCAGCCCAAAGACGGTTGGTTTACTTGGTTGTGTGACTGTGTTGAGAACCAAGCAAACAATGGTTTGGTGGGAGTATTACACCTATTACCTGCTGCTGCTGTTGCTGCTGCCTCTGGAATCGTGGGGGAAGGGACTTCTGGTATTTGTTGAATTCCTGTGCTGGGGAGGGAGCTTCTCGGAGCTCCTCCTCACTGCTGCTTCGGGCTGGGGCTGCTGCTGCCGCCGGGGGAGGAGTCTCCTCTTCCAGATAGCCAGAGACATCCTGTGTGTGAAACTCAGGGGTTGCTGCAGAGAAGAAAATAAGCCTTGATAAGCCCTACTCATGACAGTGCCTGTGAGCTCACCACCACACCACAGCACACACGGGTGTGGGCATGTCCTGCCTGCATTACATGGTTGAATATTAAAATCAGATATAGCACCCCACACAACCTCCCTGGTTTGCCTTGGTGGCTCTAGAGAACTCTGTCCATCTCGTTTTAGTGGTGATTTCCAAGATCCTCCTCTGCCATCAGCTTTCTGCTTAAGCACTTGGGGGAAAAAAGTCCATTTTCCCTGATACTCCTTAAAACCTGCCAGCACTTGCCAATAACCAATTTTCTGATCTGAGTCCCATGAGCACTTTCTTAGTATCATCACCCAATTATGAGAAGATCAAGAGGCCCATTCCAGCAAAGTCTATGCTAGCACAGCTGACTGAGCACAGATAAAGGCAACCAAATAAGTTTGCATTTGTTTTAATAGGATTTTTTTTTTTCCCCCAAAATGAACATTGATCACCAGTCCAAAATACTCTGCAGAATACATGAAGCTGATCTCTCAAGTGTAACATAAGCACCCTCTGAACGCTCCCTCCCAAAAACTTCCCTGCACTTTGGGTAAGAAATCAGCACAAGAGTAAAAAAAAAAAAAAAAACCAAGAAAACCCCAATTTTTATAAGGTGAAGCAAGCCAGGTTTCTGTACCTCTACGGAAAGCATGACCATTCTCCTGCACAGCACTTTTCTCTGTGCTTGGGGGTCGCAGGTCTTCATTCTCTGTGTGTTTCTGGGTCTCCCCACTCTTCTGAGCCAGTTTACATTTCTGATCAAGTTGCTTCAGCTTTGCAGCGCAGGCTGCCAGACGCTCCTCCCTGGCTCTCCTCTCCTCCTCCTCCCGTCGCCTCCTGGCTCTCTCGACAGCCTCAGAGATCTCAGAGTGCACGAACTTTTGTCTCAGTGGCACCTTTTCTTCTTTATCCTCAAGGGATTGCTGTCTGAGAACGCTTCCCAGAGCGGGCTTCTGCCAAAGGAAAAACATTCCTCCATAAGCATGTCCCAAACACCTTGAGCTTTGTAGCCCGCGCTGAGAAAATCCCCTCCTGACTCGATCCCCTCTAACCTCCTGCACACAAATTCCCCTTTTGGTGGGGAGTTACCACTATCTGGTTTAATAGCTTGATTTTCCTCACTGTTTTGACAACCTCACTGCTCTGGACTAGCTTCAATTTGTTTCCTCTAGTGGGAGTGCTACACAGCTGGATTTCTGTTCAGTTGGATATAAACAAAAAAAGAGAAGTTATCCCATTTTCAGTAACATGTCAAACTAGCCTCTTAAGGACACTGATGTGTCAAATCCAGCAGCACAAGTCCACTCACCCAGGTTCAACCCACCTGGTATTCAGATGCAGAGCTCCAGCCATTCAGCTTCCTCGGAGGCTGCTGTGAATCCTGCACTTTCCGGACTGACCGAGACAAGCCAACTGAGTCACCCCAATTTTTTCCTTCCTCCAAGGTGTGTTTGACATCTGCACTGTCTGCAGAGCTCAGGGACAACTGTCGCTGCCTTCTGGGATCCCAGCTGTTCCTGTCATATAAACAGCTTTGCTATTACATTTGCTTCTTGCCTCAAAAAGCACTTGCAGTTTTATGAACTGGCAAAGGCAACTGACTGCAACAGAAAGGAAAGATCAGAAGAACACCAGAACAAGCAATATGCTTTTCCTCTTAAGGTACATAAGGATTAACACCATTATTGAGCAGCAGGAGAAAGGTGAGACCCAGAAAGGGGAGGTGGAATAAAGCCTGGCATCCGGGCATTAAGTTTTAAGACCGATGCACATCCCTGAGGCCCATTCAAACGATGGTCAGTGGAATCAACAGTCACAGCATGGATCACGGGGATCAAGCCATAACAATTAGAACAAGTTTTAAAAAGATCCTGGTATTGTTTACTTTTAGTGAAACAACCATAAATGTTAATACAGCTGCTCCTTACCACTTTTGTCGTCCATCTTTAAGAGTTTCTTCCTCTTCCTCATCTTCACTAAATTTCAGTTTCTCAGAGTAATCCACTTCATCATGAATACCTACAAAGGCAGGATTGAAGAAGGGATATATGAGAGGAAAGAAACGGGCCCCTTGTCCTGATAAAGCTTATGCCCTCTCTGGCACCGAAGCAGAGAATTCACAGGCTTGGCATAAACTACTTGGAAAGCTGAATGTCTACCACAGGTAGACACAGAAATGACATAAGTAGTGTGGAACCACACTGCTCACAGTAGGGCTCATGCCAAAAGAGGGGCAGAAAGCAGTCTGAGGATGGAGGCTGCAAATGAGGAGACAGGCACCAAGTTAGCCTGTGTGTAATTGGATACTGAGCTTCTTGATGAGGAAGGTAGGACTAACTCTTCTTCCCAGCAGCCATGCTGCTCTCCTGCTGTTTGGTGTTTTCAGATTTTAGGAGTCTTCAGATCCAGTTCCTTGAATACAGTGTGATGGAAGGATCAGAAGGATCCATTGTGTCATCATTTACACCAACAGTGATTTCACAACTACACACACCACTCTCTGCTTCCTCTCTGTCCTTCTACAGCAGTGAAACAGAATCACTAGAACATCCCAGCTATTTCCTGCTTCAGGGGGGAGTTACTTTGCTTGACCTCCTAAGGTGTGGCCTGAAGCTAGAGAATGGAAGCACTTTACCTGCCCACCCGTCATCTGCATCAGTGTCTAGTTCATCCAGCCCCTTTAGGTTCTCTGCATTGATAATGGTGGGCCGAGGTGCCCTCTCTACTTGCTGCCGAACTGGACGTGTTGGGCGAGACAGGCTGAGCCTGTTCTCTTTTCTACAGGGAAATGCAAAGAAACGGTTAGAAACAGCAAACAGTAAAGGATGTAGAGCTAAGTTTGTAACAGTGAAATCAGTCCTTTTCTACCATGCACTTATATATATTGGCTCCAAGTTTTTCTCTGTCCGGCAAAGTTTCTTTCCCTTGTCTACCCAGTACCCACTTCCTGGGGCTCACAGATCAGAACTGCAACCCTTCCAGTCCAGGATCACACACTATTACTACTTCGCCTCACATCCACCTGCTCTTCAGACATACAGTGCTTACAGTTCTGTAACATTTCAGATGCTGCTGTAGCTGAAGCAAAGCAAAGCATAGTTTAAGGTTAATGTCATGCCCTGAACCTGCCTCTCAAGCAGGAGAGTCAAGGCAGCCTTACCCATCCTGGTCATTCATCTGGTATTGTCTGAAAGGTACCCGGGGCTCAAGCCGAAGCTGAGGAACAGGGAAGGACCCTCGGTCCAGCGATGCAGGGGTCTCGGATGGCTGTTGTGGACACATCTGGAACAAGGCAAAGCGGAAGAGTCTATTTATTCCCCGTGCCACAGAAGGCTTACTTGGATTAGATTACAGCATGAGCACGGTAGCTGCATCTGCACAAAGGGAAAAGAAACATTTCAAGTCCAGCTGCCTAACAGGCCACGTGCTAATGGCTTCCCTGCAGCTCCAGAAGTAAAGCAGTGACTTTTCCCTGGGCTGAGCAAGGCTGTGCCACACTACTCCAGCACGAAAGGGTAAAAGGCACAGCAGAGGAAACTAAAAATAGATCAAGAGAAGAATCCCTAAGCAAGTCCCAGGAACCAACTGATAACTGTTTTTTCTGGACTATCTCAGCTGACTTCTTCAACCCACACGTAGAAGAAGCAGTGAGGATACTACACAGCTATGAGGAATGGGCAACTTACAAAAGCAGGTAGCATGTCATGGTACGTAGGTGGCTGGTAGACATTTCCCATGAATTGTGAAGCCCCTTTGCGGACGGGCTGAGCTGGGCGGAGAGACGGCTCCTTCGGATCGCTGGCACTCGCTGAGGAGGGGGCTCCGTCTCCTGTGCTAGAGGTCTTGCTGCCCAGCTCAGCAGGGGAGGCGGTCAGAGACGTGGTAGAGGTTATGTTCCTCCCACCGCCCTCCCTCCAACTGGTAACATCTGGAAAGGAGGTAATAATTATGTTAACATTGGTAGATGCAGACAGTCACTCTGCCAGAAAGTCTCGAGAAAGACTCTGGGTCAAGCCCTAATTACACCAAGCATGTAGAAAAAACATAAGGGACCAAAGAACATTTCCAAATGTGTTTATTTTCCTAAGAGACTAGCAGCATCAGCTGTTACCAACTAATTGTTGCCCCGGTGGCATCCTTATTTGTCAATATGCCTAAATTCCACCCAACTCTGCTCTCCATCTCTGCACTCCTTACCCTGCAGAATTACGGCCGATTAGATCATGCACAAACATGCAAAGAGAATCCACATCACACCACCCACTCATTTCACTTGTGACTCCCCTAGCCCGGGGTGAGGGGTCTGCTTTGCAACATCACACGGTGGTTTTTATTGAACAACGTAGCAGATGTCAGTCCACACTTGGATGTCTGGACCACAGAACTCAGCTAGTGAATAGCAGCATTACAAGAGAATCTGTGGTCATCTGCTAAGCAGCTTGATGCTTGTGAGCTCATAAAAGATAAAAGGAAATCTAAGGATGGAATATCTGATACTTTTGTGAACTGCCCAAAACACAGTCTGTGGGGTTACGAGCTGGGCTGAGGCAGAAAGACACAACCATTCACTTACTCTGGGGGCGGAGGCTTGGTCCTGGCCCATACGACGGATCTAAGGCGCCCTTTTCTTTGCCAACCTTGTCCTGCTCTCCAGCTGCTTTCAGCGTCGGAAATTCCTCGGGAGAGAAGGATAACAGTCGGCTTGAGGCCCTTGAACCTGTCAGACAAATAAGTGCAGGACTCAGAGAAGATCTTTCCACTCTTTCAATTCCCTTATGAGATCAGCCTGGAAACACTTTTCCTGAGAATCTGGGCCTCCAGCGTGTTTCAACCCAAATGACTATCGTACCAGCACCTCAGCTCACATCCAAAACACTCTCAGACACTGTCACCAACACAACAACACATGTCCTCACCCAGCACTCCCACATTCTTGAGATCTTCATTTAAATTCTCATGTTCAACGAAATCAGAGTGAACTTTCTCAGCTTCCAATTATTTTTGTAAAGTACAAAATTCAGACTGAGGCAGAGATATAAATTCTGCAGGAGTGCTTACAGATGATACCCTGTTAGCATCTTTTTAGCATTTCTACTCGGACTCTTTCTGCTCAGATCCCACTCTAACAGGGAAGTCTACCATTAATATTTCTGGCAATGGTGAACCTGTCTCAGCAGGGGGCTTGGACTAGATGATCTCCAGAGGTCCCTTCCAGCCCCTATCATTCTATGATTCTGTGCTAGTCCATGAAGACCACAGCGAATGACCGAGTGCTATATGCTATACGTCACCCCACTCTCCTCCCTGCTGCAGCATTTTTAAGATGCAGATCACTGGCCAGATCAGGCCAGGTTCACTTCTTGTCATTGGCAAATTGTCTCGCTGAGTCATCAGCCATCCTAAAGTGACAGCTTTCTGTCCATTCTAAAGATCTGCCAGTGACTGGAAAACAAACCACAGCAATACTCCTAAGTCTGTTGGCAAGATAACACCGAATAAAAGGGAACTGTCAGTGTTACTGCACTACTAAACATTTTAAATTTGCTTTTTTGAGCTTGGTGTTACTTGGCTAATGCTCTTTTTAAAAACGGCATTTCAAAATTACCGTGTTCAAAGTATCAGCAATGAGTACTGAAGACCTGACAACAGTCTCATCTATCTTTAGCCTTCCTTGCCCTAAGGAGTTTAGAAGGATTGGCTTAAGTCATTTTCACTCTCTGGAACTCGTGCACTGCACAAGACTACCCATCAGAATTGTTCCAGGGAAGACGCTGCAACTGCTGCAGGTAACATCTTCCAAGTACTTTGGACAGAAGAATACATAAGGACAAAAAAGATTTTACAGCAGTCATACATAAAAGAGAGCAAAAAGTAAATGACTTTCCTCTGTCAATAATATTAGAAACTGCTGTATTAGCTTAGAAGGAAAAGCAATTATTCAGTGCCACTGGTGAAGAGATGTGAGAATGGGATGGCCTAAGAAGTCCTTTCAGGCAGATTTCTGATGCTTCTGTGATTTAATTACCTTCCAATTAAGCTGCTCTTAGCCACATATGCAACTCTTAACAATATAGAGTTCTCAACCCAAGAAAAGTGTGACCTAGAATGAGTTTTCAAAAACAAAACAAAACAAAAAAATCTTTACCAACATTGTTAGATGATCAGATTTCAAAACAACTCTACAGCAGGTCCACGCAGCAACAGCCTCAAAAAAGTACCATTTAACTGAACAAGATGGGGTTTTTGCATTGGCCACCAACCTCAGGCAAGCACAAGACTCTGCTTTAACATTTAGCCTTTGAGAAACATCCTTTCACTAAGGGACTCATCTACCTTCGGATAAGCCTGTCCCCTCCACTTCTGCAATCTGCAGCTGTCTGAATTCTTTCAAATCTCTCTGCAACTTCACTTGATAACCGAATGGTTCCAGGTCTGTTCACACTGAAACAGTGGAACTGAGCTGTTACTCTCACTAGTTTTAGTGGAAGCACTCAGTGCAGCTGGAAATCACCTTCTGTGTAGAAATGGCTGCATCTGGAGACAACTAAACTCACAACTGATGTCAACATCGCTTCAGGATCCTCAGTCAAGCAGAAGCCATTAGCAGCACAGTTACTACGGGAGACTTAATAGAAAGGCCTCAGCCAAGTGCATCCTGCAGCAGCTTCAGTGCCGCTTCTACCCACTGACACTGTAGCACCCTTGGAGCAGGGATGCTGTGTACAGCCACCCCAAGCATTTATCATTACAGCCTCACTTCTGACCACCTCATTAGGTGAAGCTCCCCATGCTACCAGCCATGGGGATGCCTAAACTTCCAGTCTCCAATGTCCTCTCTCCTCCTTCCTTTTCTTCTTAGCCAACCCCTCCGCTCTTCCACTCTGTTTTCTGCACCTTTATTACACACCGCTCTGAGCTGATGGAAGATGTTCATGAGGGAGCAAATGTTTCCCCTCTCCTTCAAAGCCTTCACCTCCTAAGTGCACAAAGCCTTCTGGTTCAAGGTGGTGATGAGACACACTCTGTTCAAGCTGTGCCTTGCACTGACAGACCTGAACAGATGCAGTTGCATCACTGCAGTCCACACTACACAGACTGAAAACAAGACTCAAAATATGGCCACGCTGCACTCAACTGTGGCAGTGGTGTCCCATTCTGCACCAGTCTAGACAGGGAGGGCAGGAAGAAATTGAGTCCATACCATCTCATGCTTCTCTAGAAGGAGCAAGCACATACCCAGCTCCATTTCTGTTTATCATACTCACCACCTTCTTGTCCTGCTGGCTTTCCATTCAGCTGTGCCCATGACTTTGGTCCACCTGGCACTGAATTTGTACTCTGAAAACAGGAAAACACACAAAAAAAACAACCAACACCCACAGATCAGTGAAGTCTCATGACTGTATCTCACTTCCTAGGTGGCTGCTATGGTTCAGACCTCTAGATCACCCAGAGGTCAATAGATACCACAGGTCCCCACAGCTTCTTGCTGCAGCTGAAGTCAGCTGCTCCCCACCCCAGTCTACTATGATGCTACAGCAAATATCCTCTTTTCTGCCCTGCCTCTCATCTTCACCAACTATTTCCTCAAACCATTCTTCTTGCTCTCTCCCTCTAATCAAGTTCTTCCTTTGTTCTGTTGCATTTTCCCAAATGATCCCTCTTAATCTTCTAGACTCGTTCCATGCTACACCTCATCTTGAACGCTACCCTACTTCCTCATGCATTAACCATTCTTCTCTTCAAAACTTAACTTCTGTCCTGATTTGCCTGAACCCCAAGAGCTGGGAATTTAATTTTTTTTTTTAAACTAGAAGTGTGAAATCCACACCAGGGGCCTGGTCCCTGCACTCTCTGGGGAAGCTTTCTTACTTGCCAGTAGTTTCTCAGGTCCTGACACTGACTACTTCTCCCACACGACCAGATCTCTTCTTATCAAGCCTCACCATGCTGGGAGCAAGAGCTAGATCTGTTGTCACCAAGCAACACTTCAATTAGACCCGAACTGTAATAGTTTAGAAGTGCTAACCAGCCATCCCGCATTCCAGTCATTCTTTCTACACTGAAGCCCAGCTTTCTGCACACACCTGAAAGGTACAGAAGTAATGTGTACAGAATTCTACTCTCACTGCAGCACAGCATTCCTGGGGCACAGGAACTTGGGAGTCAAGACAGTCAATTCTACAGGAACCGATTATACAGGAGCTGTTCTGTAAACTACAGCCTGCTGATTCCTACTTGTGCAAGGCAACATGGACAATTAAAAGCCTCAAGCTGTCTGGGGGCAGGGGAAGCAGGGTGGCCGTCACAGAGGCCGCTCGCACCTACCTCCTGACTGATTGACTGTGTCGGCTTCTGTAAATTGGAGACAGATTTCTGCAAACCCTGCTGCGGCAGCGACTCCTGCAGCTGTGCAGCCGTCGCACTGGAACTTGAAGAGAGACAGCAAAGGTGAGATCAAAGGGCAACAAAGGCAAGAAGATGAACAACTCTGGCAGCGTAGCACTTGCTAAAACATCAAGCTAACGTTTGAGGTCTACACTGGCATGGACAACAGAGAACTGATGCCTGCAAGGTCCAACACAACACAGCAGTGCACAGCTGCTGCTTGCCTGACAGCAAACTTACCAAAGAGTACTTCTACTTACCTCTTTTGGTCTGGCTGATCCTGCTTGTTTGCCCATCCTGTACCGTCCTTGGGTACTATGATGATGTTGGGGTCGTTTCCTTTATTCTCAGACTTCAAGCTAGGCAAGTTTGCAGGAGGTGGCATGCGCCGGGCAGCAGCAACTTTCCCAAGACTCTGTAAGCCATGTCTAGGAATAACTAGTGGGAAAGGAACAATAGCAGGTCACAGGAGGGCTATATCCTGCTAGATAAGTAACCCTCGTTAGCATACTGTGGCTGGGTGCAGTCCCAACAGAACTGTACAACACACTGCACCGCGGCTGCTGTGTCAACACGCAGGTCATTTCCCACAGGACCATGGCAAACAGCCATCTGTTGTAGCAGCTGGCTAACAGGCGGCTGCCTACAACAGTCGGGAGGGAGAGAGGAAGAATTCTCCCCAACAGAAAACATCCTTTTAGCTACCTGGGCAGATACTCCTCTTTCATTTCACCAAGGAGAAGCAGCATCACCCTGTCACAGCTTTGGGGAACAGCCATTCCCCCACGTCCAGCTCTTAGCAGACAGACTGTCACTCAGGAGTCCTGGGGTATAGGTTTTCCAGCTCTACCCACCAGATCACGTATCTTAAGACAGTATTTCATTTTCTTTGGTTTTCTACCTCCCCACCAAATCCAGAGCAAGTCCAGGAAACGTTTCCATTTTTTTTTTCCTGACACCACCATCTACTTTTTGCCACATCTCAACTGCAAAACTAACCGAGGTTATTCCCCAGAGGCCTTCAGTCCTCGGCTCTCAACTCACACAAGGTCTGACCAACTTAAGGCACTTCAGCCAGCTTAACTGCCTTGTCCTGGTATAGCCTAAGGGCCCAGTAAAAGGCTTCACTCAAGTTTGCGACCTGCAAGGACACTGGCTAAACAAAAGGGCCAACAGTCTTGCTGTTTTGCCATAATTCCTCCGTATCTCTACAATAACAGCAGCACAAAGAACCACATTTTCCTTGAATCCCTAACGAAACACAGGCTGAGATACCAGCACAAACAGCACTGTGACCCAGCCAGGCCAACAACCTGAATTAGTTCTGCAATATCACTTTTGGAAGACACCAAAAGGAGCTTTCTGAAGGTGTTTCTTACCTGTAGTTCTGATAGCTTCTATTGACTTTCCTTTATACTTATCAAACAGGCTGAGAGTCGAGTACTTGCTTTTCCCATCCTTTCCCTTGGTTATTTGCCCCAAACGATCGGACATTGCGATGAAATGTCATCTAGTAAGGAAATTTCTCTGCGCCGCTCCCGATCTGCCTTTTAATGAAAGAGAACCAGGGAAATGCCATCAAATGGATTATTCAGCCACAGACAAGTAAAAAGTAAACCACAGACAACTGCTAGAACTGCAGATATTTAATGAGCAGATACACTAAGTTACAAGGTTTTATCACCCTCCTCCTCAGTCACAAGAAGCTTGTGAGATCTAAGGTTCATAAACTGAATGAAAAGAACTGCAGGAACACACTTCTCACAGCATCCTTTTCTTTCTGCCACTCCAGTGCTGAAAGAGGTGAGCTTCTTTAAGGATGAGAATACAAGAGAGAGCGGTCAACACAGCCTTTGCTTTAAAAGAATAAGTCTAAAAATATGCAGCAGCTAGGCACAAGGATTCCTAAACATAAATGACTGAAAAGTACTGTAGCTTAGATCACACCGGAACTTAAGTTTCCCACTGGAGCACTCGTAGCCGTATTTGTAATGTTTAAGGTTCCACACTGACCACAGCTAATGACAGTTAATGTACCAGGAATGAATGTTTTGAAAGCATCACTTGAAGGCAACAGAGTTAATTCCTCAAATTCCCTTTCCCCATCTGCTGGCCATGCGAGAGGTTTAAAGAGTCAAAAAAACCCTGCTTAAATGAAACAGGTTCAGACCATGGGTTCAGCAGTTCTACTATGAATCCTGTAAACACTATAAACAAACAAAAAAGACTTCTTTGTTGCAACCTGCAACTGTCTGAGTAAAGCCCATCTAAAAGGCTGCTGCCAGGGGGCAAGTTTCTGGCCAATAAACCTGGCACCACATAGTGTTCGTTTTTGGATCACAGGACTTAAATCAGGCCTGTCAGAATCAAGAAGCCATAGACTGTGTGAGAGGCAGAAAGCAGCACAGTCAGGGATAGAGGAAGAAAAGCATTTTCTGTGGCTCAGTAACAGCATCCAGAGGACACTCAGGAAAAAGACCAGGCTCCCCAAGAAGCCCCTTGCAGCCACCTTCGCTGGACCACCACATGGGGCTGCGGTGTGAAGGTCTGTGGAGGCAACAGGGCTGGCCAGCATTCTTGAGGAACCTTTCCCTGCAGATCAGCAAACAGATCTTTGGCTTCAGTATGTTTCAATCTTTGCTCAGTCACCACGTGCCAAAGAAAACAACAGCTCTTCCTGTGCTTGCCCATTTCCACTGTATTTTATTAGAAGGACAGACATAGAGAGATAGGGAGAAAAAACACTGATTAGCACGGACTTGGCAGGAAAGCAGAAGCTGGACTGGGAACAATGACCTGTTTCAATTGGGAGAGTTGTGGGGAGCCTCGAACCAGTGGGAACAGCAGGTCAGTCCTCAGCTGTGCTGGCACCGCATGGCCACCTGCTTTTACAGGCATAGCCCCAGGGTCCATCCAGATCACATCAATTCTGTACCAACCTCACACAATCCCAAGCGATAAAATCCAATTAAGGTTCAGAAAACTCAAACCATACAAAATTAGTAAATATTATTAAAAAAACCCCAAAGAACTACCGTATCAGGTTCAGGAGTTAGCCGGTTAACGGAAAATCCCCGAGTTCCTGAAAGTCAGCATGCAAACACCACGCAGGGCAACGCTGCCAAAGAGAAACCCTGACAACCAGTTATGTAACTGGGTCTCAGCTGCTTCTTGATTACATCTTGTATCATTAAAAGGATGCGGGAGGAATAAACAACCACTTCGGAGTAGAGGAGCTGGAGACATGTCAGGATATAGCCCCTCATCAAACTTTCTGGGACAGGCACAACTGCTGTCTGAATAAGTGAAATTTACTTGGAACTCCTTCAGCGCTTTGAAGCTGAAAAGGTGAAACGCAGCTTTGTGTGATGTGTGTGTGCTCCAAAGGGGAGAAAAAGGCCACAGAGAGATGAGGCAATTTCCACACGGTCACTGTGCAAAGAGGCTGCAGTGGCGCTGAGAGCGGTCAGAGCTGTCCTGCAGGCAGGACCTTGCTGCCTGTCCCTCCTGACAGCAGCCAGCTGTAGCTCTGAGCTAGCCCATGGGTGTTCCTGGCCACAGGGATCACTTGGCACACAGGTCACCCACAGCGCTTCAGAGGCTACAGAGCCTCCCAAGGCTGTCACGGCACTGGACTCTTTTCCCATCACACAGTCAAGCAGGGAATCCAGTCAGGGATCATCAAAGCCTTCCAACCCTGCAGAGCAAAGCCATTTCTGGTAAAACTCATGTTCATTAAGAACAGAGCCGCCAGCCTGCATGCTTATTATTAGGAGAGCTAGAAACAGAAGGCACATGCCGATGCTGACAACTGAAAACTGACAGCCTCGGTAAAGCCTCTGACCTGTGCTGGGGGTTACCGTGACCGACAGCTGACCCTAAAGAAGGCATTATCCCCCGGTTCAGAGAAATAAAACTAAAATCAATCGCCAGCAATTCTGCAAGGTTTCTCTCTGGGTTTACAGAGGTCTCTGGGGGAAGGTTCACTGTCAGTTTCAGCATGGAGCTTAGCTCTTCTCATTTACAGGACTAGCAAGGTCTCCTTAAATATCCAGGGACAGCACCAGAGTACAAAATACCAAGTGCCTCAGAGGAATCAGGAAATACTGCACTATGACACGGACCTGTTGGAGCAGGTCCAGGGCAGGGCCACAAAGATGATCGGGGGGCTGGAATACCTCTCCTGTGATAACAGGCTGAGGAGTTGAGATTGTTCAGCCTGGAGAAGAGAAGGCTCCAGGGAGACCTTATAGTACCCTTCCAGTACCTAAAGGTGCCTAAAAGAAAGCTGGGGAGGGACTTTTTACAAGGGCATGTAGTGGTAGGACAAAGAGTAATGGCTCTAAACTGACAGAGTTTAAAGATTAGATGGTATAGCTTAAGTTTAGATTAGATTAGATGTAAGGAGGAAGTTCTCCACTGTGAGGGTGGTGAGGCACTGTAGAGAAGTTGCGCAGAGAAGTGGTGGGTGCCCCATCCCTGGAACTGTTCAAGGCCAGGCTAGACAGGACTTTGAGGAACCTGGTCTAGTAGAGGGTGTCCCTGTTCACTACAAAGGGAGCTGGACAGTCTTTAAGGTCTCTTCCAACCCAAAACGTTCTATGACCAGGTATGTTAAAGACCCCATAGTACAAATAACCACTGTAACTACTTCTGGGCAGAGACCTCCACTACTCAGGATTCTTCACATCCACATTGTGTGGCCCTGGATTTGATGCCTGGGTATTGACCTGGTCTAACCTTGAGTTACAGGTACTGGTAACAGCTGGAAACCCCCAGAAAAAAAACAGCCAAAGGGAGAGACTCCTGACAAACGGGATTGTCTGCAGAGCTCTTTGTGATGTATGAAGGAGGTTGGGCTGCTGGTGTTTTATTCAGAAGATTTCAATGGAGCTTGAATACCTGGAAGTCAGCCAGCCTTAATTGAGCAGCGCAAACAGATTTATTAAAGGTAACACACACTCTAGAAGGAAACACTTCAGCTACTCGCATGCTACTGAGAACAATCACTTGGACAAGGGGCCCAAGACCACTGCAGATCCTCACTCCTTGCTCACTTCACGGGAGCTCTCACAAACACAAACCAAAGTAACAGGATGGAGACTAACAGTGAAAAGGCTTTTCTCCAGAAGCAGAAAGATTTCTGACCTGAAATTTTACACAAATTGTTTGGAAACTTCACAGACTGGAAAAGCCAATCAGTATTTTCAGAAATGAGAAGTCTTTGCATTTGCTGTTAAACCAAAATCTATTGATGTTTCTAATGTTACTGGGTAATGTGAAACCCTTTAGAAAACATAGTGTAGTTTTACAGGTTAGTAATGTTGACTCTTCTTTAAATACACACAGTCAATTTTGCTGGCACTTCTCATAGCTAAATATCTGTCAACAGGGAGATAGCACTACTTCTCCTGGAACGTGTCCTACCAAGAACCACCTTTTGTCTAACAGTCACCACCTGCCTCAGTGATGAAAGACACCACTGGCTGCCCTTGGAAGAGCTTTGGTGGAACAGTGTGACCAGCTTCTCTCACCAGAGAGGTGCACTAACAAGCTGTAGAAGCCCTGTGTGGGACAGGCAGGGACATCATCCTAGCAGGAAAGGACCAGATGAGCAGTCAGGAGCAACAGCAAAATGCCAGCATCCAAGTACAAAGTCAACAGGATAAACGCAGAAGAGCTGTGCAGTAGGCTGAGGTTGTAGCAAAAGTCTAGGCCACAAGAAACTGCTTTTTGTTGCTCTATTGCACTGTTTCCAGAGGAGGCTGCCAAGATTTGCTGGTGCACCTGAAAAAGGGCCTGTCAAGATCTTGAATGTGGCACCAGGTGCTGCCAGTCAGGGGGAAGCAAGTCAGCAGTCTGCACTGCAGAGAAAAGACAGACACCCCACAGCCAAGCTCCTGTTTCACCAGGGGGATCCTCCTCGCTTAGCTGAATAAGTGTATATGATACTTTTGCATTCCACACAATTCCAACTTCTCTCTATATCTCCCATGAACCTCGTCTCCTCGTAAAAACAGAGAGAGGGAGACCAGGATCACATCTCCCATGATTTATTGCAGAGGTATGCTGTTAGCTGAGTAATGCTGTTGGAGGCTTCTGCCAGACTTGCACACTGGCCAGCCCCATCATCAGGCCTCTAAGCCAAGCCACCCTGGACTGGAGACACCCAGCAAGACTGTAAAGAGCAGAGGAAGAGTCTTCTGGACAGAATATCTGTCATTAGCTCTGTGGCACGGAGCACTACAAGCAGCAGAGAAAAAACATGACAACATCAGGGGCAGAAAGGGCATGTCCTGTAGGGTGACCTGACCTCATTTTCTCAGCTCTGTCTTCAGCAAGCTCACCTTCTGTTTTCTCTTAGAAATGTGCCAACAGGTTGAGAATCACAATTACTGTTACTGAATCACTGCATACTTCTAGAGAAAACAGATCTTTGTATTCTGATGTTTGGCCTGTAAAATACAGAAGCCTCACCTCTCTGCTAAACAGCTTCCCCAGTGCTGGGAAGGCAGGCAGCGAAATGCAGCCAGAAGGGGTGGATTTGTAACTTACTGTAAAGCAGAGAAAGCAGACTGAAGTCTGGAGAAGAGCTCAATTGTATTTACACAAAAACACTAACGAGTTCTGTGGTCCTTTCTGTAAGGGCTGGACAGACGATGTCACACCCTGGAAAGGAGCCCTGACCTCCAGTAATTAAGGACACAGACAAAGATAAGAAATACTTCATCCTGAGGATGCAGGACTCTGGCACAGAGCAAGGAAAAAAAAAAAAAAAAAAAAAAATCCAGTCAGTAAGCTGGTCCACAGCATGCAGAAAGCACTTGCAAGATCCTGTGCTCATGAAATTCTCTCTCCTTTCCAAGCTGCTGAAAACCCAAGGTGTGCAATTAATTCTTTCTTTGAAAGGAGTGTCTGTCTGCCAGTGCTCCAGAGCAAGAGTCAGCTTTCCTCCCATCTGCCCCATGACACCATAAAGAAGGAACTGATCATTGGTGTCACCTTTCCAGGAAGGAATTAACCGTATTTCTAACCCAAGAGGAAGTGCTGCAGGGCTTTCATATCCCTCAGAATCAAGAAATGATTACTGCAGGGAGGCAGCAAGGTATCTCATATGGAGCAACCTGGAAGCACCAACTACCATCATCACATGCACTGGCCTCCCATCCAGGCCATAAAGGTGTTAGACAAGACCCATCACAAATTCTCTCTGATAAATTTTTATCTATAAACCTCATCAGGCTCAGAAGCTGTGACTTCCTGCAAGCACTTCTGCAGCAAGACACACTAGAAATAAAGGAGCATATTTCTGCTGTTTCACGTTTCAGAGGCAAAACCCAGAGCAGCTCAGCAAGAACCACCTGAGGCCTCAGGTAATCCATATCCCAACCACTCCAGTAGAGGAGGAAAAGGAAACAACCCCATGATCTCCAGGAGCTACCTGCATGGAGGAGGGTTTATACTCAAGTGGAAATCTTTACAGGTAAAGTTGTATGTATGTTCTGGCTCCTCCACAAACAAGGCCCAGAGCGCACTACTTACAGCCTCCGAAGTGATTCTGCCTTCCCCTCTGCCTTGCTCAGGTTCCTCTGAGATCTGAATGTCCAGGGAGAATACAGAGATACATCATCCTGTTCCCTCAACGCCAAGGCAAGGAGGCTGATCATGAGCAAGCAATTTAAATCCAAATACAAAAGAAATCCCTGGCATAATGCTCTGCTGGAAAAGCCTGCTCAGAAAGCTCCTGGCAACATTCAGCTGAACTGTAAGGTAAACTGGGCATTTAGGTATCTGAGCAACAGTAACAGACTGTGAGAAGCTGGTAGGGATCCCCTGATGGGTAAAAGGGCCAGTACTATCAGTCCTACTTTACAGGCTGGATAAGCAAGGCAGAGAAAGCATGCTCATGTAACACAGTAGGCAGTGTTAGAAGTCCCAGAGCTCAGATTTCTGCCCTAACCACCCAAAAGTGCACTGCCAATATCCTCAAAGAAAATGCAGCTCTTTATCAGAAGGGAGAAAGTTGCAAAGAGTCAAATGAGGAGGGAATGCATTGCAGCAGCACCTGTCATGTCTCTGACAACCTCTTCCAGTGGAAAAGACTGTCCAGTGGTACAGAAAGTGGACCTAATCCTGCCCACTGTTCCACAAGAGCCCACAAGGGCAGGAGACACCCACACAAGCACAAACTGTTCTTGGGCCACTCCACCAGGTCTTAGGACTGACAGCTCAAGGCAAAGACTCTTCCATCACTAACAATGAAACCGAACACCACCGCATTTTAAGGTTGGGAAGTTCCCTCAGTCCTGACACTTCTCCCACACAGACTTTTAAAAACTCTCTCAGCAATGATACCCATAAAACCCAGTGGAGGTGCAGCATAGGTGCAACACTGGTGTTGCCAGCTCCAGAACCCAAATGTAAGCCTTCAAAATCATTAGGCACAGCTCCCCTTGGAGAGCCTTATGCAGCCAGGGCAAGGACTAGTGAAAGGACTGTGATCAAGTGCTGCCACAGAACTGATGCCTTCTGAGGAACGACCAGAGAAATTCTTCCAGAGAAGTCACAAGTATTTCACAAATCCTTCACCTCGTCCCAAGCTCAGCAACTTATTCCATCCCTCAGCAGTGAACATAGTGCTTTATAGCAACAAGCAGAGAGGAAATCAGAGATGTCTGTTCCAAAAGATGAAATTGGAGCAAAGCTGGCAGTCTATAGGATTAACCGTTCCTTTTTTTCAGGAATGGATACAGCTTTCCACACAAATGCCATCCGCTGTTGAGTAAGCAGCTCTGTTTTCTCTGCAGTCTCAGAAAGGACCACACTGGAATGGGGAGGTGGGTGTTACCTTGTGTGGCTGAGCAGATCTGGGCATTGGTAACACCTCTTTTCACTCTGAGGCTCTGGTTCAGGGCCTCAGCTCCCACTCACATTATGCATGGAAGGTTATCTTTATGAAGAGAAAAACAAGAGATAAACCTGTTAATCAGTGGGCAGTAAATGTTCATCTCTTACTGCACACACAGGGAGAGGTCCCTGTATGCCCCTGCTGAGCAGATCCTTTGAGTTCTGTCCCTCCCCAGGGCGCTGATGGGAGATCCTTCAACAGGCACCTTTACAGCCAGACAGGCCAGCACCAACACACTGCAGGGCACAGAGCTGCTCTGGCAAGAGCTGAATAGCTACTTCTCCATCAGATTTCTCCGATTTCCCCCAGCCATCAAGACTGGTGCAGCCGGTTCAAACCATTAATAAGATTACAAGCAGTTCAGACAAGCCTGCAGTTCATAAACACTGCAGATGCTGAAGCTTCCAGGAAGTATTCCTCCAGATTCCTCAATTTTAACACCACTAGGGCAATGCAGCATTGCACAGCAATTCTTCTTACAGGAAGTTTATTCACAGGAGCCATTTGCACTCCAAATGAATGCCAAGGATGCTAACAGGAATCTGACTGGAACAGAAAACAGGTAACAACGTGGTAAGAGAGCATGTTACCTGCAGTGTGGTTCTGTACTCTAAAGAAAAGATCTTTAGGTAGCTTTAGCTTTTCTGGAGAAGTAAGCAACTTGGACTATGCACAGGACATCTGGACTATGCCAAGCCTGACAGGAAGTGAAAACATTTCACAGATGCTTTAATTTACATAGATATTTGCAGGGCATAACTGACAAGGTGTGTAAGCATCATCACTTTCTATTTTGCATATAGGAAAAATGACAGCACAGAACTCTGCAGCTATGCTGAGTGGCAGAGCAAGAAACAGGCCCCTCACCTCCTACTTTCTGGGGCTGGAAACCCCACTCTGAATCACGCTGCCTCCCTCGTTCTGTGGGGCCTGCAGCAGCACCCAGCCCTGCTCCAGAGTGGTTCTGGAGGAGCAGGGCTGCATGCTGGGTGGGGGAATGCTGTGAACACCTCCCAGATGAACCACCCCATACACTTCTTTCTCTGCAACAGGATCACAGGCATCACTAAAGGCAACATTTTGCTCAGATGCAAAACACTTAACACTGTAAGTGACTCTCGGACCTCATGAATCCACTCCTCACTGGTGGTTGGTTATATTTTGATTGCTAGGTGGGAGCTTGATTCCCTGGTTATTTCAGAAAAAGATAAAACCACACTTCATACTATTCCAGTCATGAAGAAGCATTTCTTGAGCATGTCCTACGCCCCTGCCTGCTTCACAGTCCACTCCAAACTTTGAACAAGTGCACTCAAGGCTTTTGTATGGGCTCCCAGCCTACAGACAGGTAGGAAGAGCTGAAGAACCTACCCCACAGCAGAACACTTCCAAAAAAATCACTATATTCCCACACAAGAAGTACCTGGGGGAGACAAAGTCCCAATGCATGCTCTTCAAACCGATCTCTATTCACTCCCTGCAGTACCATCACTACAATTCCTGTCCACAATGTCTCAACAGCTACCCAGGAGGGATTCCTCCATCACGGTGCTAACTCTGCAAATACTACATAGTTTACTTGTCTTAAGTGCTACTCACCTGAAATTCAAATGCTATTGAGGATGATCCCAACAGCTTATTGCAGTCCTGCAGACATCTGAAGTACTACAGTCCAACAGAATTTGCTTGGCCAGATCCTAGGGTGCTGTTACCAAGTCACAGAATCACTGGATTATTTTGATTGGAAGAGACCTTTAAGGTCTCCAGTCTAACTGTTAATCCAGCACTGCCAGGGCACCACTAAACCATGTCCCTCGGCACCACATCTCCATAGCTCTGAAACTCCTCCAGGGATGGGGACCCACCACTTCCCTGGGCAGCCTGTTCTAGGGCTTTACAATCCCCTCTATGAAGAAATTTTCCTGAATATCCAACCTAAACATCCCCTGGTGCAAGTTGAAGCTGTTTCCCCTTGTCCTATCACTTGTTACTTGTGAGAACACACTGATCCCCACCCAACATTCTACTGTTTTTCCCATAAGTCTCCATACTTAAGTCTGGCTCACCTTCACCTCTTTCACTTCCACATTTCAAATCTTGCCATTACCTCTTCCCTTTTGTTCAAGGTGTGATTGTTTTCACCAGTCCTCCACAAATTAATACAGAATTTAGAGAGATGAGAATTCACAGCTATACGCCTCTGAAGAGCTTTGCTCTGAAATAAATGGCTCGTAAGCTCCAATTTCTCAGTTACTTCTGTGCAGGAAGAACAGGCATCTGCAGAGCACATCCTGAGTACCAGTACAAGTTACTAACTAAAAATGAGCCCAAGCTACATTTCTGTTGAGACTTCACATTATAATACAATCCCCTGCTTTAGACTCATTTTTACTCTCTTGTGAGAAAGGACAACTCTTTAACCAAACCAGACGGGTGCAAAACCCCCTTCAGAAGGTGTTTCCAGAAGCACACTATCATGACTTCTGTAACAAAGTCACTTCATTGTAGCAGTCAGAAAAAGATGTTCTGCGAAGAAGAGAGCTGTACCTCCCCAGCCTTCATGTGTTCACTGTGCTTTCACCTCCTGGTCTGATACCTGACAGCCTCACTGTTGCACTTCTGTTCCAAATGACAAACTAGTGATAAGGAGCTGTGAAATTATCGACCTATTAGGAGAATGAGTCAGTGCCACATGAAAAATAAAACCCACTTACAAGGCATGATTAGCTGCAGAGACAACACACTCATTGCCAAGTTGCAGAATAAAGTGAGGAATCTAGTAAAGAGAAGCAGGGATGACCAGAGAGGTCCAACCTTTGGAATAAAACCTTTCCCTCCCCTAAAGTTACTGCCCTGTATTCAGTAAGTCTTTCCTGTTCATATTGCTTCTATTCCTACAACAGGAAAACACACCATTACCAGTGGAAACGCCACTATAGCAAAGTCCCTTGGTACAGACCATCATTATAAAAGGAAAAATAAAATGGCTTACGATTATTTTCAATGCAGCAGCACTTAAGAAAGGAGGTCCAGCTTCCCCTTAAATACTTCCAATTACTCAGGTAAGTACAATGAAGGCCTTGAGCAACCAACACTTGTAACTCTTCAGTAAGTAGGTGGTTCTGTAATGGATAATCTAACAGGCTCTGTACCTGAAAGCTTGGGCACACTGGAGGTGCTTACCAAACATGCCTAAACCATGGTCCCCATTTCTCCCAGTTACACCTCCAATGTGATACCCCACAGGATGAGGAGGATGTGGTAGTGGGATTCAGAAGCATCGGTGCCCCACACAAGAACTAAGGACTACTTGTCTTTATACCATCACTCAGCCAGGTACCAGGGCACGCTGTGTCAGGCACAAGACAAACACAGACTCTAAAGCCACCTCTGCTTTTAGAAGGAGATCATTCAAGTAAATTAGCCTTTGAAGTTGGGTTTTACACAAAGCTTTAATAAAAGGCTTTATTAATGTCACTATAAAGTTAAATCATTTTAATAAAAACTCTTTGGGAACATTACTCATATTTATTAAAACTACAGTACTTTTCAACCCTGCATCTCCTCTCCACCATTTGTATGGACTATTTACTTTTCCAGCTTCAGCCAGTTGGCCAAGTTCACTGTTAAGTTCTCATGCACACAAAGAAAAAGGAAAAAAAAGCCCACAGTTCACCCAAAAATGCACCGTAAGACCAAATAAAAATTCTCCAAATTTAGTAAAAAAAGGCACCAAGGCACTATATAATGACAACTCTGGAAACCTAGATAAAACTCATGGTTTACTACTTTTATTTTCCTTTTAAGAAACAGCATCATTCATATAGAAATTTATTTTCTGCTCAGTGAAGACTGCTGAAAGCATCCTAAAATGTGTGACATGTAGCCGGCTCAAGCTGTGCAGAAAAGCAAATCAGACCAACAAAAATAAAAATAAATAGAATCAGTTTATAGTCAATGTACATATCAGATCAAGCACAAAACCAAAACACAGCTAACAGCAGACGTACTCACAGTGGCCTGAGGAAACGGGTCATTTCAAAAAATGCCAAAGAAACCAGCAATCTCAAACAGTATTTTGTCAATTGTCTGAATATGATTTTTAAATTTGAACTTTTTAACAGTAGATCATTTCAAAGAGGTAATACGGGAGAGGACTTTTTGATCACACTCCAAAAATAAGCTCTGGTAACTAGAAAGAAACTTGGGCCACGGGCTTGGAAGTAGCAGTATCATCCACAATAAGCCCACAAAGATCTCAGGGACCCCAGATGCCCCTCTGTTAGAACCTTTCCACCATGTCTTTAAATCCCACTTTCAGAGTACAGTCTCAGCCTCCCTCCTCCCTAACTCTTCCCAGGTAACTTTAGTCCCCAGTCCCTGGCCCAGAGCACAAGTTTTTTAAACAGTGATACTTAACAACCCTAGTGCTAACTAAACGTGGAAAAGGCAGGTCCAAAAGTAATACCCTTGCCAGTTTCTATCTGAAAAATCTACTCATCAGGAGCTGATTTTCCAATCTTGGGCTCTCCAAGGCAAGGACCAGCTATTTGTACATCACGGAAGGGCCCAATCCAGTGGAGGCCTCGTGTGCATCTGCAGGACAAGGCTCAACACAAACAAAACTTGCACTATTAACCTTGATGGAGCCCTGGAAGGACCAGGATGCCCTCCCCTTACACAGAGTACAGCAGATGATGTAGACAGTGCAATGTGCTTATACTTAATACCTGCTTCTAAAAAGAAACAAAATTACTCACGTCCTAAACATTTGTGTTTATTATACGTTATCATCCAGAACACCAGTAACATCAATATACAAATATTTGATGACTTGATACTCAAAAGAATATCTCACACTTTGCACATTCAGAAGATAAAAACAAAACAAACCAACATTCCTGACAAAACCCACGACTCCCAGCTCATTCAAACCCTTTTCACCAGCTTTGATTTTGGGTGTTGAGGGGGGATTTCATAACCACCTTAACAAAAAAAACCTCCGAGCTCACCACCAGCACTACTAAACAAACCACCCCCCTGGTGAAGATGCACACAGCACATGTGTCCTAGGACCCGCACTGGGGTTTCCCCAGCTCGCAGCATATCTGCTCCCACAGAGATGAAAAACTACTTTTTAAACAAACAAGCAGACAACCAACCAAACCAAAAACCAACCAAAAAAAAAGCCCCACAAACAAACAAACAAAAAAACCCCAACAAACCACCCATCTTTTCAAACCAACCTAACAAGCTCGCCCAGGTCCAAAGCGCCCAGCCTCCATCCTTGTTCCCCACGCTCAGCAGCTGCCCCGCACACCCCCAGCTCCAAGCCGCATTTCAGCTTTCGGCCTCAGCAACCCTTTTGTAGGCTCCCGCACAATAACAAACCGGCCGAGCCTTCTGGATGCCACCCCCACACACACCTTGTTTTGCTGAGACACACACACACGGCGCGACAAAAATATCTTTGTGTCACACTCTAAAGGATGAAGAAAAACAACCTGCCTTTGCGGCGGGGAGACCCCCACCTCCCCAAACTCGCTTCCAGACCCTGCTGCACCCCGCCGGGGAGGGCTCCAGCCCCGGCGCACACCGGGACTCCCGCCCAGCAGGCCTTCCCCAGCCTGGGGGCAGGAGCCTGGACAACGGGCCTCAAGCGCAGGCGGCCCCCGACAGCCCCCCTAGGGCCTCACCGCGGCCCTCACCGGGCCAGGCCCCGCGGCTGCCGCCTCCATCCCCACTGGGGGAGTGTGGGAGTGTGTGTGGGGTCGCACAATAAACACAGGCCCAAGATGGGGCGGGGAAGAGGGGTGTCTCCACAGCTGCCCCGGCTCCACAGCTGCCCCGGCTCCGCACCGCCAGGGCCCCGGCCCGGGGGACCTGCCCGGGCTGCGCCGCTTCCACCGCCGGGCCGGGCGAGCCGAGCCGAGCCGGGAGGCCGCAGGGTGCCGCAGCCGCTGGCTCTGGCTCCATTTTAGGGCTGCCTCGTCCCACCTTCCCTCTCCCTCCCCTTCCTCCTCCTCCTCCTCCCCCCCCCCCCCCGCCCCGGCCCCC
>JANHGN010012813.1:0-11614 GCA_024605025.1 Megaceryle maxima
TTTACAGAGGAGAGAGTTGGACACTAAATATATCAGGGTAAAACAGTGTACAATTTTTTTATAATCTTTTCACAGATGTTTTCAATAAGACTGATTACTTTAAAAAAAAATGTTCTTAAAGAATAAATAATGTGTTAAATACATTGGAAAAAGGAATACATTAAGGATTTATAGAGAAAAATTTGTTCTGCAGTTTATAATTCGTTTTTTTTTTTTTCTTTCTGTGCAAAATGACATCACATTTTTTGCTGCATGCTAGATATCTACAGTACTTTCGAATCACTTGCAGTTCACTAAGTAAATTTCTCTGAGCAGTCAGAAGGAGTAATATCTAAAGTTTTGTAGTAAATAATCTACAATTTCTGCATGTCTGTTGGTTTCTCCCTATATTTCTTTTCTATGACAGAAAATTTGAATGGAAGACAGTTATATATTTCTTTTTTCTGTTTATATGTGTGACATTCAGGAGGTGTAGTACTTGTCTCGAACAATCCAAGAGATAAGTGATGTACTTAGGCACTCAGGATATCTGTTGTCTGTCTTGAGACATCTAAGAGTTAAAGAAGATTGGTGGACGGACTAAAGAGATGTCTCAGCAACCCACCAAACCGTTTTACTCCCTCCCCCGACCTGAGAACTGGGAAGTTTAGTGTGGGACATGCTGAGAATGGAAACAAAGGAGTTCTATAGCTGATGCTGGGAGCAGAATGTCCAGTGATAACCAGGCCTTGAAAACCATCGACTTGGCAGGAAAAGATAAAGCGTGCCACTCTCAAGCCGCCTCCTAGGACCAAACCTCCCCTGGAAGGAATTAATCCTGGGTTGCCAATTGTCTCAACCTCCTCTTTTGCAACTATTTGCAGGACATAGTCTTGGCACCATATCCCCCCCCCTCCTATCTTGGAGGAGCATGGAGAAGATAGAAGGAGTTTCTGACCTGTACAGGGAGGAAAGTGGGGGTGCAGTGGGCAAGAACTGTATAAAAATCTGGGACACTACGGGTGAGAAGAAGAAGAAGAAGCAGCAGCAGTAGCACTTCCCCACCGACGACATCCCTGGACTGTGGTGGTAACTATCCTATCGCTTGCTGTCCTCTGCATTTCTGCTTTCTCTTTTCTTTTCTGTCTCTGTTTTCTTCCCTGTCCTATCCACTCTAGGGACTTTGTTGCATTACTCTAATAAAAGTTTGTTGTGTACATGACATCTGACCTCGTTTGTATCTTAATTTCACCTCTCAGAATCACCTTTAAACCTTTTCACGGGTCCTGACGGACAACAAAGGGGTGCAGCTGCTGTGCGGCTTATACCAGGGGAGGGAAGGCAGAACCCAGCCGCACCCAGCCTCCCACTGTGGAGAGGAGCAATAGAAAGCAAGGGGGTTCTGCCCGATCTCTCGTAAGACCACACACCAGCCCCAGTGCCTATTTGTGCAGCTGATATCGTGTTATCTTTGTTTTGTCCTGGCAAGATCATAAAAAATGGCCACGTATCCGAATACTGGATTGTGACAATATGTACACACATTTGCAATAGCAGTTTATGCTTCAGTCTATGCATGAGCAAAATGAGAAATGGTGCCTGCCTTTCCACAGTGCCATGTCTTTCCTCCTGCTTCTTAGAACTAACATGTAGGATCATGGCAAAGCAATGCTGCAGCACCAGGGACATATAAGTTCTAAGTAATGTCTAGGGGAGCAGGAGACAGTAACAAGACAACACAGGTGGGATGTGGATGTCCTCTTTTTTTTTTTTTTTTTTTTTTTTTTTTTTGCAAATTTCTTCAGTAGATTTGAAGTATCACACACTCTCTGAGCAAATACTACAGCTCTAAAGTAAATTGAGTTAGACATGTAGAAAAAAAGATGACTGTGTTGACTACATTTTTTTTATGGAAGATGATATTTGAAATAGAAAAACCTCTGACCTTTCAACTCTCCTGAACTAAATACCTGTGCTATAGCATCAGAGGACCCTCAGGCTAAAAACGACTGTCTTCCAAACGACATGACTGACCCTTAGCATTTTAAAGTCAGCATGTCTCCTCTGACTCCAAGGGAAATAGAAGTTTACTAAAGATATTTTTCAGATGGTAACTATTTCACCCTGGAAAAGGGTATTCCAGGGAAGTTTATACTCAGGTAAACTTTGGTAGACATGACAACTACTCATATTTGCTACGAACGTCTGTGCAGAAGCTCGGACAAAAAGACTTAGTTTTCCAGAGTTTTCTTCTTCATTGTTGAAATTCCTCTGCATCAAAAGCATGAAACAAACTTGTTAATGGTGCAGCTACAACAGGATCTTAAGGGTCTTAGCCAGGTGCCATATTCGACTGACAAAACTAATCCTGATACACCTTCTGTGTAGACAGTATTGTTAACTATGAAGGATCAGATAAAAGTTTGGTGTATAACGTCAATCAGATATATATTTTCCCTGATACAAAAATGATTTATCAAGTTCAAGCACAAAGCATGGGGAACAAACAAGAGGAGTTACAGAAATGCATACACCTACAGGGCTATGATGTTATTGGCATCACTGAGACATGGTGGGATGGCTCCTACAACTGGAGTGAAGGAATACATGGGTAAAAACTCTTGGAAAGACAGTCAGGGAAGAAGAGGAGGGGATGTCAACCTCTATGTCAATGAACAGCTGTAGTGTATCCATGGAGCTTGGCCTGGGAATGGATGAGGAGCTTGTCATATGAAAGGGTAAAGTAATTTGGCAGAAAATAAATCCCCTTGCATTCCAGCTGTTCCTCAGATATCAGAGGGGCTGGGGGCGGCTGGGCTTAGATTCTGAGTGATGTTCAATTTGGCACTATTAGTGCAGTTGCATTCAGTCTATCTGAACTCTCATGGCTCCGGATTCACTAATAGCACACCACACTCCCTGTCTAATAGTGCTTCATGGTTTCACACAGCCAGTAAGGAGCTGGTGGCACCCAGTGAGAGACTCTTGCAAACTAGCAATGTGAATATTGCAGTTTATTGAGAGCAACAGAAGTACAGGTTCTTGTGGATTGCCAGTGATAAATTCACTGTCTGCAAAACATGTGCAGATAAAAAAAAATGTGTTAAAGAGCAGCTCAATAAAATTTCTAAGTTTTCTGGGAAAATACTTGGAAAATCTGGATCTTACCCAAAGGCATCCCTATGGGATGGAAGTGCAGTTCAGCCTGTCAACTGATCCCCAGGAGTCAGAGATTATCCGTGATAGTATCTACCTTGACTTGTCCATGATGACATCCTCCCTGACATCCTCCCTTACTTAAACCATTTTTTTTATAAAAATTTTTACTGGTGGAGCTTGAGTGACTCTAGTCATAAATACCGTTATTATGCTTGGAGTAAATTTCTCTCACTTTGCTTTTAAAGATATAGCTGAAGAAAATTCACAGTGCAAGCTCAGTGAGGGGTGGTAGCATTTTGGAGGTGGGTAGCATTTGGGATGGATGTGTATTTTGGTATTATAATGACATAATGAGCAGAGTTCACACAAAGGACAGTACTTTGTCAAAAACTGACAGACTGTTGGTGCAGGGTTGCAAACAGGCAGCTTATCAGTCCTGTAGTACCATCAAGTTTCCATCTCTTCTGTGATCTCACAGGACCTGGCCATGGCATCTTCACTCCACTCCATCCCCCTGATGTCTGCAGGCAGTGTTGCTAAGGGAACTGTTGTGAAATGGATTCCTTGCATATCAGTTGCACTCTACCCTGAAAGTTTCTCTGATGTTATAACTTTCCTTAATGTGTGAACAATGCTGCACCCTTAAAATTATTTTAATTTCTAACTCACTTCCAGTCATTATTCCACAAAACTGACTGAGTGCTTATGGGTCAGTGTTAAAGGGAAGGCAGGGGGAATGTGATATTATAGTGGGAGTCTGCTTCAGGCCACCTGAGAAGGAAAACCAAGTGCATGAGGCCCTCTATAGACAGATAGGAGATGCTTTGCATTCAGAAGCCCCAGTCATCATGGGAAATTTCAAGCATTCTGGTATCTGTTGGAAGGACAGCATAGCAGGACACCATCAATACAGGAGGTTCCTTTACTGCATTGATGACAATTTCCACATGATAAGGGAACAAATGAGAAAAGGTGCTATGCTGAACCTTGTTCTCACCAATAAGGATGGGCTGGTAATGTGAAGATATAGGGCAGACATACGTGCAGTGATCAAAAAATGGTGTAATTTGAGATCCTTATGGCAACAAGGAGATCACTACTCCAAACTTCAGAAGAGCAGACTGTGGCCTCTTCAAGGATATGCTTGGTAGAGTATCATGGGATACAGCCCTGAAGAGGGGCCCAAGAAAGCTGTTTAATACTCCAATGTCAAGAGTGATGCATCACAACAAAGAGGAAGTCAGGCATGTCCACTCTTTTAACCCACACTTCCTCAGCTTACCCATGAGGATGTTATGGGAGACAGTACCAAAATGTTCCAGAAGGAAATGAGAGATCTGTTTATCTGGGATATGGAGAAAGTTGAGATAATAACTTTTTTGCTTCTCTTCACCAGCAAGTGCTCCATCCACACCACTCAAGTCACAGAAGGCAAAGGCAGGGTCTGGGAGAGTGAAGAACTGCCCATTGTAGAGGAAAACCAGGTATGAGACCATCTAAGGAACCAAAAGATGAACAGGTCCATCGGACCTGATGAGAGGGAACTGGTGGGTAAGTTGGTTAAGCAACTATCCATTGTGTCTGAAGAAGTTGTGGCAGTTTGATGAAGTTCCCACTCACAGGAAAATGGAAAAAATAATCCCCATTTTTACAGAGGGAAAAAGGAAGACCCAGGGAACTACAGGCCAGTCATCCTCACCTCTATGCCCAGCAAGATCATGGACAAGATTCTCCTGAAGTCTCTGCTAAGGCATGTGGAAAATGATGAGGTGACTGATGACAGCCAACATGGTTTCACTAATGGCAAATAGTGCCTGACAAATCTGGTGGCCTTTTATGATTGAGTTACAGCATTGGTGGATAAGGGAATAGCAACTGACTTCATCTGCCGAAGACTGCTGCAAAGCCTTCGACACTGTCTTGCACGTCATCCTGGTCTCTAAATTGGAGAGACATGAATTTTATAGATGGGCCACTCAGTGGAGAAGAAAATGACTGGATGGTGTCACTTAAAAAGTCAAAGGGTCAATTTTCTGTGGGTTTTTTTTTTTTTAGTACTTTTTTAGAAGGACTCCCAATCTTCAGTTACAGATTTTCCTTCAGGATAAAGAAATCCATAGTCCATAAATGAAGTTCTGCTTTACTGCCACTACCTAAGGAATGAAAGAAGAAATGCAAGCCATCATTAGAATTGATTGGTTAGAAGCCAATTCAATATATTTAATTTTAGGTAACAGTTAAAAAAGAAGTAACTATTGGTAATTAAGGTATACATAAAAGAAATCACATACTACACTTCAAAGTAACCAAATAGCTTACATTTCAGTCATGTAATCATAAAGAGTAGAATTTTTCAAAATCATTAAAACTCAGCATTAGACCCACTCTTCAGCTAGCATAAATTTTATTATCTCTGTGGCAGTCTAGGAAGCTAGATGAAGGTCTAGACTAATCCTATTAATATTCATAATTTACATGCTTGCTTTCTGTTATAACATTATTCATAATCTTTTTTAATTCCTGGTTCTTCTGACAGTATTAAGACAGTCAGTAAGCAATCTCTCAGTAGCACACTGAGCAAATGATTCTCAGTTTCAGCTGATGGATTTCTTTACTTTTCTTATGACTGGATCAGAATTTTTACATATATGTCATTTCATTGGTACAAAGCGGTGCTATTTTTTTCCTTTTTGTTTTGGTATTTGACATAATGTTAAAGGTTTCCAATAAATATAAAATGTAGCTACCTATTATCAACCCTTTTTTCTGAAATACTCTTGGTTTAAATTAATGACAATTCTGACACAGAAATACTTTCCTAGTTAGTGTTTATATGCAGCAGTTTTTCTCTGACTTTACAATTCATATAGAGCAAAGCTGCAAAATTCCTGTGGAGAGGAAGTGATAGGCTTGCTTCTGAAGAATAATATGCCTCTAGCAGCATTTTTCTGTCTCTTAGCTGGTTGAACTGTTTACGTTTAACTGTGTATGTTTAAGACATCCTTCTGAGTGAATATGTTCATTTCCATAAATACCCTGTCCTTTCCCATGGCCAGATTTGACTCATCCTAGACAGCATCTTCTCAATGGACTTATTTAACAGAAGAAGATGACATCCAAAGTGAATAATAGTCTCAGAAGTTGTCCCTGAACATTCAGCATGAACACAATTCCAAGTCCTTTATTCATGTTAACAGGGTTAGTCTCTAGTGAACTACTGCTTTATTTAGGTACAGTGTCAGAATCCATATCATCTGAGTCATTGCAATTTTAGATGTATGGTGATTCTTGGTATTGCATGAATAAAAATCTAACTTTGCTTTAGAAAATTAAGATCCCAAATGTCTAATGTTTTTGAGAAGGGTCCGGTTATTTCTTTTATAAACAGTCTTTGTTGTAGTTGGAATTAAAGAAAATGTTTATTAAGCTGCAGACATATGTCAGAGATTAGAAAACTTCTAGGATGGAGCTCTGATTCACAGGTTAATATTCTAATGCAATAGTTTAATCAATGTAAACCACACAGCTCAGCTGAAACTGCCATTCCAAATTGCCAATTTCATCTTCATCCAGCAGACAAAATTTGAACCTTTCTCTCTGCTGTAAAATCTTCTTGTTATAACAATGAAGCAAATTCAGAGTTACTGTTATTGTGAAACATCTGGTAACTACAAGATGTAGCTCCTGTGAGATAATCACATCCCTGTAAAATTAGAAGAACTTATTGAACTTCATTGTATTTCATGTTTTGTATTACCCCTGAGCACGTCTGGCTCATAATTCTGTAATCACTTTGCCTCTGCACCAGAAATGAAACCGCAGATGCTACATTTTGCTATAATGGTCACCGCTTAACATAAATAAATGATCAAAATAACAGTATTGTTCTTATATAAAATATATACATCATAAGTACTGTGGGATTGAAAGTTACTGGGAACACACTAAAATAGGTGCAGAAGGCCTCATTATGGACATCATTAAAAATAGATCAGGAGATAGAAAAGCTAAAAAAACCCAAAAACCAAAAAAACCTCTTCATTTCCACAGTACTACTTTTATAGGGAAATTTGACTTGTCTCCTCTTTTTCTTTCTGATAAAACACTTTTTTTTTTTTTTTTTTTCCCAAAAATAGTCATGTGGTCTGGAATAACTTTCATAGAATCTTCAGCAACTTAAAAAAGAAAGTAAACAAAATAAAATTTTGTATTTTCATAACACAGCTAAAAGAAACGTGAGTCCTGAAGTACATAAGCATAGGTGACCTAAATAAAACTACAAAAAGAGAGAACTAGAACTTTGTACCTTAAACTTTTTTTTTTTTTAACTATCTGAAAATGAAAACAGACATTTTTTGACAAAACCAGCTCATCAGAGTGAAACAATGCTTGAAACAATTACAATAGTCCACTGTTGCTTTCTGAGAACCACTTACCATCTCATCTGTATTTTTAGATACTTATCAATTTGCATAAACATTAAGGAACTTGGAATCAGTTTTGGGTGTGTTTTTTTTGGTTGGTTGGTTGGTTTGGTTTTTTGTTTGTTTGTTTGGTTGGTTGGTTTGGTTTAGGTGTTTTTTTTGCAAATGAAATATAAATAACATCTTTGGATAGTATTGTATAAGAAGAACTGGCAACCCTAAAGTAGAGCAGAGGTATTCTTGGCAGGTAATGTTAAATATTTTAAGGGATATTTCCCCAAGGGTAGTTCTGCATCATCACTTACTGCTTCTAATACATATTTCAGGAAACACAGAATATATCAAAATGAGTTACATTTTAGTCTTAAAAAATCATCATACTGAATCATATGAGAATAGAATCAAATACTATTTAAGCAATGCTGGCAGATATGGCACATTCTCGTATTAACAAAACAGCTAAAAGAGGTCCCTTGTGATACCATCTCACTTGCCTGTGCTGTTTTTCTGTGTCTTTCAACATGCAGAAACATTTCCTCCTCTTATAATGCTATAATTCTGATTTTATATCATTTAACAATCATTACACATTCACTAAGAAGGTAGCCTTTGGTGACTCAAGCCTTCTAGTACAATGACATACATTTTCTCTTGTACAGACAATCAAATATTAGCAGCAGTGATTTATTTGTATTATAATAATAAAAGTGATTTATAGGTTTGATTTGAGTTTTTTAAACCTACTATAGTCTTTTGTATCATTTTTCTAGACTGCTTATTCTGTTAGGTCTAAGGGGCTGCCCTGACCCTAAACCGTGACACAGTGGAACATAAGATTACAGAGGTCTAAATACTAAAGGCCATGGTTACAGAGGGTTGAGTCTGCTCCTACCCTGGGGTCATTGCGACCCATCTCTGCTATAACTTTACCAAGCATCATTTTGATAAAATGTTTCTGAACTATTTTCTTCTTAAAGTAGGCAGAGAAAGCAGTTGTGAACATGCCAGCAAGAAGCCTGGCACCACAGCACACATGAAGTAGTGTGTGGATGCAGGAACCACAAAACCATCGATGAAATGCAAAGAGTTAACTTATTTTCATTACCACATGAACTGGGGAAGTCCCTTAAGCAGAACCAGCGCAGAGTTACATGAGTGGGAATGCGGGCACCATGGAGCTTGATCCTTGCTACATGTCCGCTTAACTTGTTTTCACCTGTATTTCAGGGATTTATGGAAGTGTAGTTTACCACAGTGCTTTGATCTTTCCTACAGCAGGGCAGGAATCTCAAATATGTTTGATAGGATACCTCTGAGTCTATCACAGGCCTATGTTATGTAAACACAGATGTTTCTACCTGTCAAGAACACAGGACTAAACAATTAGTATGATATATATAATGGTTTTCTACACCCAAGTTGCAAGTCACTTGAGTGTGTTTACACTCTTCCTCCCCATTCTTCTATTATTTTCCCATGAGGAAATACACTTCAAGAAGAAAATAAGCTGTGCCTGTACAGTAGTCTTTAGTGAAAAGGAGACTCTCACCAGATAAAAAGCTTTGGATCTGCAATTGCAATGTGTAATTTGAACCTCTAGGAGAAAATTAAAAAAAGAAAAGAAAGAAACAAGAAAACCAAACCAACAGCAACAAAAACCCCACACAAGCTTTCTATGCTGGCCTGGTAGGGCCATTTCTAAGGCCCAGTTCTATGTAGTGCACAGTAGTGGCACATTTGGCACACAGCAAAATGACCTGTATTATCTCTACCTACATGTCATTCTTTCCATACAGTCATGGAATCATAAAATCATAGAACAGTTTGGATTGGAAGGGATCTTTATAGGTCACCTGTTCCAACCTCCCTGCAATGAGTAGTGACATCTTCAACTCGATCACATTGCTAAGAGGTCTGTCCAACCTGAGCTTGAATATTTCCATGGATGGGATATCTACCACCTCTCTGGACAACCTCTTCCTGTGTTTCACCATCCTCATTGTAAAAAGATTTCTTCCCTATATCTAGCCTAAATCTACCCTCTTTCAGTTTAGAACCATCACCCCTTGACCTGTCACTACAAGCCCTGCTAAAAAGACTGTCTCCACCTTCCTTATAGGCCCCCTTTAAGTATTTGAATGCCATAATAAGGTTGCTCCAACCCAGGTATAGGACCTTGCACTTGGCCTTGTCAAACCTCATGAGGTTCACCTGCACCCACTTCTTGAGCTTGTCCAAGTCCCTCTGGATGACATCCCTTCCCTCCAGAGTTTCAACAGCATTGTTCAGCTTGGTGTCATCTGAACTTGCTGAGGGTGTAATCAATCCCACTGCCTGTATCACTGATGAGGATACTAAAGAATACTGGTCCCAGTATGGACCTCTGAAGGACACCACTTGTCACTGATCTCCATCTGGACATTTAGCTGCCAACCATTACCCTCTGGATGCAACCATACAACTAATTCCTCATCCACCAAACAGTCCACCCATGAAATCCATTTCTCTCCAATTTAGAGAGAAGAATGTTGTGAGGGCCATGTTAAAGGCCTTACAGAAGTCCAGGTAGATGACAACTGTAGCTCTTCCCTTGTCCACTGATGTAGTCACTTCATCATAGAAGGCCATTCCCACATTTACCTGTGGGAAACTAAATGAATCCAAGGTGCCTAGTTAACTACTTCTGATTAAATGCTTAACTCTCCAGAGCTGGGATTAAACAAATGAGGTTTATTTTTCATTTGGATATCTACTGTGATAGTTTTATATGTGAACTGAATGTCTAAATTATTATTATAGTCAATAGAGATCTAAGATTCAGCTCACTGATGCCATTTAGGATCTTCAGAATATCTCACTTGATTTCCTGTTGCTACACCAGAAAGATTTAATTCTCCTGTAGATTTTGTGTCCACTTTCTCAATTCCACATAGATACGTCCAGTGTCCTAGGGCACCTCAGTAACATTTCATGCTATTTTTGGACAATCCAATTGAGTTCTAGATCTCCATACCTGGAGATCTATATATACCTATATATACCTGTAGACACCAAATCTAGATGTCATAATCTGGAGCTGAATATCGACCTAAATGTATAAATGTAAATATTATTGTGTACAATGTTTCAAAAAATAGTCAGGCTACAAAAGGTTGTAGTCACCCCAGATTATTTTATGACATTTGTCAGAACACTTTTCAATGTAATTTCTGAGGCAACTTAAATTACAACCTTTGATCAGTTGTTTTTCAGATAGATTTTATTAGTGTGGGTTTTTTTTCCTCATTTTCCATGAGAAGAGAATGGCCTAGTTTTGGGGCTGCATCCCAGTGATAAACATCATAATAAAAACACATCTGCAGATTGTAATGGTTTATTATAAGCACTACATTCTGAATTACATGCATTCTAATAAGTCCACAATTATTTTTATAATATCTTTAAAGTCTGACCTTATCAGTAAGTGATAATGAAATTTAAGAATGCTGAAGGCTTTTAGCCTGGACATATGCATACTGTTTTCAGCCATTTTAGCCACTTAATATTCACTGATGTATTAGACAAGGAAAAGTGAGCCAATAGGCACATCAAGGTGGTAAAGGCAGTGCCCTCATGGACTGACCTGCAGCACCTAAGTAAGAAGAGCAGAGCAGGGCTGGTGGCAGTAATGGGGGTTAGCCAAGAGTCCTGCAATCACTGGACATGGTGATGAGGCAGGTCAGGCTCAGCAAGGTGTAAGGGCTGGCACATCATATCAACAGCAAAGGACAGAAAAGAACCAGGGCAAGGGCCTGAGCTGAAACCATTGGTAAGGGAAAGCCCTAGGTGTCGCTTTTCATGTCTCTTCTCCCAGTAGTGTGGTTCAGCTGCACCATATCAGAGCTGACCTTGAATACAGGTAAGCAAAGTCCTGTCAAGCAGAAGCACTTTCAGAGCACAATTACAAGTAAAGACTGTTACAGGCTGGTCAGAGCAATCATGGCCTACTGGTGCATTCAGGATTCTGATATCATTGCCATATACATTTTCAAATCTGATTTACATTGAATGAA
>JANHGN010012814.1:0-16240 GCA_024605025.1 Megaceryle maxima
GTTTTTTTGTTTGTTTGTTTTTTTTTTTGTTTGGTTTTTTTTTGTTTTGTTTGGTTTTTTGTTTTGTTTGGTTTTTTGTTTGTTTGTTTTAATTCAGAACTAACCTAGCTGAGTAAGTACAGTCCCTGAAACATGCCAAATGTTTTAAGAAATCAATCAGTCTCCATCTGCCTTGTTTCAGGAGGACCCTCACTTAATCCACCATGAGGCGAAGTTTTTGAGAACCTGTTGCACTGAAGTAGCGGGATCCCTGAAGAACACAGGTGCATATTTTAGTTGTATATCCCTATCTCCCCTCTCAGGTTACTTTTTGTTGATGTAAAATTGATGAAAGATTGTGAGAGAGTTTCCACTGTAAAGCAAAATATTACCCTGCTTAGCTAGAAGAATATTAAAACTTAATCCTCTGGTTTTTTTGTGACAGCATGTGTACTTTTCTAAAGACCTTTTATGTATAAAGACATGTTTTAGTTATTTAATTCAAATACCTTCTGCTTTGGGGTAAATAAGTATTGTTAATAGCAGATGGTTTGCGTTTCCTTTTGTTTCAAAACTGGATTATATGAGAACAGTAATAGCAAAGATGTGAAAAAGTATGACTCGTTCATTTTCTCATGTTTTGAAAAATCAAAGTGCGGACTCCAAAGGCAAGGGACAAAAAAGTAATTCTTAATTTCATTATGATCCTTAATCTTCTAGCTCCAAATACTTTGGTCACTTTGCCTGCATCTAGTAATTTGCTCTCTCCCCCCAGTGCTCTCATAACCAAAACTTGTACTACTTGTACTACTAGTTGCAGAATGCCATCTAGTTTTGGTCCTTAGTGGAAAATGGGAAAGAAATCTGCAGAAATCTGAGCTAATATGTTCCCTATAAAGTTTTGAATATGAAGATATTCTACAGTAACTTTTTGAATTAGCATCTCTTTGTGCTTTTACAAAAAAGTTTATTAACAATCCCTAATTGCTTGGAGAGAATGAGATATGTATTGTCTTCCTGTGGATGACTTTATGACAAAAATGCGTTCAAGGAAGAAGAAAGTGGCTGCTCAATGCACAGCCATATCATAGGGTAGAGCAGATAAGTACCCAGCTATGTTGGGCTTTGATGTTAAAAATAAGCATTATGATGTTGGCCACATGTATTGAGTTATAGGACTTGCATTTCACCTAGCTCAGTATTAAAGGAATCTGAAAAATACAGGTCTTTGGACTCATGGGGAATGTCTGTATTGAAAAGGCTTGCATTTGTAACCTTACATTTGTGGTGGGGTAGTTTTTTCTTCTAAAGGCTTGTAGTAGAATTGCTAGCATCCATTCTCCCTTTTAAAAACATTTTGGTAACTAACACTGTACGCAATATTGTGTAAAATACTAAAAGGAACTTAGCAAGCCGAACGCCTTCTAAATTTAGCTTAGGGTTCTGATTTGTGTTATTTTTTCTTATGCAGAAGAAAACCAAGCAAATGTTCAGGTGACAGCTGAAACTCTGCCAAAGCTCACTGAAGAAGTACAAGGTATGAAGGCTGATGGGACTAGGATATTTAGTAAAGCAGAATACAGGAATGACAGAATGAGTAAAGGTCTTCCACCTGAGAGCTATAAGTGCCCAGATGTAGACACAGTCATGGACAGAGCCGGGGTTTCAGAAACCAGCATGTTAGATTTTTTAGAGCCTTTAAAAGTCATGGACCTTGAATCAGCCACAGAGCATCCACAAGAAACAAATGGATATAATGGGTTGAAAACCCATACTGCCATGCCTTTGAGAACAGGGGGTGACACAGAGTCTATTTTGGAGACTAGAGAAGAAAAGTTACCCAGACAAAGTCCTGTTAATGAATTCAGTACATCACTTGCTCATTGCCAGACTTATCAGCAGGATGAAGAAAACAATGCTCATGACGTCTGTACTGGTCCTGTACTTAGACATAACGAACCTCATAGTTTGTCATCAGTAGAAAGCTGTAGAGCACTCTCCACAAAAAGTTCTGAAGTTTTATATTCGGTTTTGAAAAGCATCTCTTATCTGGACTTTAGAAATATGCCAGTAAAAAACAATAGTACTGCAGTCCATGGCATTCTCAATGAAACCCCTAAAAAGTATCTTCCCCAAAACATCGAAAGTCAGACTCACTATGATCATGGAACTGGGTTTGTAGAAAATCGAACCTCCACATCTGTTCCAGTAGAGCAGATCTCAGTGGTAAGGAGTAAAGAATTATCTAGTGCTGAAATTGATCATAAGGAAGTAAGTGCTAGTGTAGGTAAATCCTATGGCTCTGAATTTGAAGAGGCTGCTGAAGTTTGGAGGAAAATTGCTGGAGATAGCGTTGAAGTTTGTAGCTGGCCTAAAGCAAAAGAGGGTGCCAGTTCTGAGCATTGTCATTCTTCAGTTTTTAGTTCTATTGCTTCATCTCCTGAGGAGTTGTCAAAAGAAAAATTTAAAACGGTCCCATCGGAAGGTGATAAGTTGATAAAGGACAAGTGGCAATTCTCTGTTGGTGATCTACACAAGGATGATGTAAAAGAAAATAGTCTGTTGATGGAAACGAGCAACATTGCTTCCCATGAAACTGGACAGACAGACATATGTTTTTATAATACCTCCAGTAAAATTTCTCCTCTCAGTAGCCACAGCTGTCTGGATCTTAGTACCAAGCTAGAAGAATATTCACCTGTGGCACAACTGCTTGGAAAGGAATCTAAGAGTGATACAACATCACAAGAGTTGGCTGGCAGTTTAGTTGAAGCTACAGAAGCTAATAGTAATGACTATTTATCCACTGGCAAAAAAAATAATTTGCTTTATACACTAAATGTAACTCTACCTCCTGTTGCACAAAAATCAAGAGAACTTCATTGTAGTGAATGTCCTCCTTGTACTGCTGATGAAGTTTCAAGCACAGACAAGGCTCAGGATAATCTATCTGGAAAAGAATCAATTGGCACTTCTGGAACAACAGGGGAACAAGTCACTGAAATTGTGTTTCGTAAAGACAAATTCAAGTCTTCAGGAAGTTCCGGGACTTTTTACAACTCTAATATGACAAGCAGAATTTTCCAAAAGAATGTGAAATCTTCAGCAGAAAACATAGAGAGTGTGGTCACTGGTTTAGAAAATGAACATAGTGACAGATGGAATTGTAATAATCAGACTATACAAGACAAGTGTACAGCTGCCAGTACTGCCTGTATTTTATCGGGGAGTACGTGTGTAGATGGTGTTCTCCTGAGCAGTCATTCTTTTAATGTTGAAGTCACTAGTAAGATTGAAGAAAATGATAATTTGGAAGGAGAGGCTTCAGCTGGATATAAGAGTAATAAGGCAATCATCTTTCCAGAGACACAGTTCCCTTTGGCATGTGGACCTCTTCCTTGTGAAGATGACTGGGGCAACAAACACGTAGATCTGCATGGGATAAACAACATATCCATAGCACAAAGCATGTTTTGCTCGGCTTATACTGCAGAGAAGTCTATTGCTACCTTGGTAAGAGACGACCTTTCAAATATAAATATGGAGGTTTTGAAACAACATGATCATTGTAAAGTAACAGACAGCAGTGAAATTGTTTGTGACACAGATGAGGCAAAAGATCAGATCAGCATGTGTGCTCTCCAGACAGATGAATTCAACACAACAGTAACTATGGATTCTCCAAAGGCTCCTGAAGGCCATCAGAGAAATAAGACTAGTGAACAGCTGTTAGTCAGATATTTGAACAAAAACCCCTGTGTTTGTAATTTTGGATTTTACAACTCTCCATTAGACCCAAAAACCAGAGAACTAGGCACATGCAAGGCACTCACAGGTAATCCAGCTGAGTGTAGCGCTTCAATCCGTGATACATGTGTGTTACTCAGCAACATGAATATTCAAACAAAACGTGCTATCCAAACAGAGAACACCCTTTCTCCAATGGAAAATCAGCGTCTTGTGTGCCAGAGTGAGTTTGATGTCCCAGTTTCAGACAGCAAGCAGCATTTAGAAAATTTAAACCCCCCCTCAAACACTGGCTTACAAACTACAGCTACTTCTGTTGAAGAAAACAAAATACCAGTTTGCTCTAGTCCAAGTGAAGAGGTACTTTTAAAAACAGGCGACAGCTTGCCTGTGTTACTTCATAAATATGCAAGAGAAAACAGTTTTCAAAGAACTCTAAAAGAGAATGTAGTGGATTTGGACTCTTTAATTGGTGTGAGAAATGAGGACTGTTCAGGATACATGGGCTTTGTCACTGATTTAACTGAAGAGAAGACAATCAAACTATTGGAACATGAGAACAGAAGTGAAAGAGAAGATAAAGGAACTCTGGAAGAAAGCTTTTCTGATAGCAAATCACATTGCTCACAACATGCTTGCTTTATCAAATGTGCAAAAGAGAAAACAGAGCTAGTGTTTGCAGGAAACAAAATACAGCAATCTTTGCCAAAGATGAAACGGTTGGTGGAGGACCAGGAAAATACAGTTAGTGCCCAGTTTTTGCCTTTCTCATCAATTCATGAGAGTCTGACACACAAGCCAGAAAATATGAATGTGCTTTCAGAGACAGAAAACAAAAAAAGTCTGAGAATAAAATCTATCTCAAATAACTCTTGCCTGCAGTTAACATTGGAACCTGGTAAAGAAACAGGTCTTCAAAAGGGTATTGGCCCATCCCATTTTCTAAAATTTGACAACCTGGAATCTTTTAATGAGACTCCAGTGGATTCAGAAACACTGTCACCTCTGAACTTGGGAATCTCTCTGCCTCAGAAAGAAAAGGTGTGTAGGTCATCTGAGAATACACAAGTAGATCACTGTGATTTGTCTTCTGCTGAAGTTTTTAGCAGAGATTCTTCAGTGACAAAAGCTGTTTCTGTAACAGTGTCAGTAAAGAGGAAAGCCAGCAATGCTGAGATTCCATTTTCAGAGAATGAAATGGCAACTAACTTTCTGAATGGTGCAAAAAGCTCAAGAATTTCAGCACACAGCAAAGAAAGTCTGAGAAATGAGGGGCATAGCATGATAAGTGTAAAAGACATGGATGTGACCTCACAAAAAAGTGCTCACTGTGATGAGAAGTTTAAGAGTACACGTGTAGAAGAGAAGATGGGAAGAGAAGTAGCCTCCAGAAAAAAGTTGTTCATAGATTCTTTTTGTGATGGAGAAGATTGTCTAGTGGCCTTGTTAGAAGATTCAAAAGAATCTGGTAGCAAAACAGTCCCTCTCAATACTGAGAATTGTGGAAAGGTTTTAGAAGAAATCCCACTATCTAACCTAAATAATCTTTCAAAAGAAAGAAAAAATGCTAAAAAGCTCACAAATGTAGCAGGTACCAGTCTACTTGTAGAAACTGCACGTGATTGTCAAGCTGAAGATGCGCTTGCAGAAACTTCACCAAACTTACAGTATAATACACCACCTACATTTTATCCACGTGTACTATCAAAGAGTTGCAAAGAATCATCCCAAAACTGTGCAGTTTGTAGTGAAGTACGTGTGCCTTACAAATCAAATGCACAGAGCAAAGGTGATGTAAAAGAGGCTACAGAAGGCCAGGACACAATACCAATTCATTCCGTTTGCAAGGAAAATGAGGCTTTACGTTCAGAGGGACTTAATCAAATAGAGAAACGTAAACGACAGAGGAAGTATAAGAAGATGGAAGTATGCTTGTCAGACAAGGCACAACAAGAACAGAAGTCAGACTATCAAGAGAAAGCAAAAATCACACTGCAACCAAGTATGTTACACAGTTCTGATCTCTTATGCATCTCTTCAAGTGAGTTGGTGACATCAAGAAATATGAAGTTTGAAGGTCCTTCAGAGGATATTTCTGCTGTCAGAACCAGTGAAAATAAGCTACGTAGCACTTTACAAGAAGTCAAAAGGCCAAAGATTACCACTGATATTATTAGTTCACAGTTTTTGAAGACTCAGGATTCAGAAATGGAAAACCTAAACCTTAATTTAGGGTATGCTGGAATCCCTGGTGCCTTTGGAACTACAAATAAACTCAGAGGACCTCTTCCATTGAAAATACAGCCTGGAAGGACATGCAAAAAAGGTCCTACATCCTATCAGCTAAAAACTGTAAGAAAAAGCAAAAAAATTAAAAGTTCACCTTTTTTAGAGATTCCCCCAGAAGTACTTCCTAAGCAGGAAAATACACTTCTCAAACCTTTGTACTTTCCACGTAAACCACCACCAATGGAAACGGAAATGGCCATGAGATGTGTGCATATGCCAAGGCAGAGGGCCAAGAGGTGCAGTTTGTTGAACAGCTTGAAATTTAGAAAATGTACCAAAGAACCAGCATTGTTGAGCAAGCTGTCTGCAATGGCTAGCAAACTCCTGGCACCTGCCAAAAGCATCCATAACTTAGAGCCTCTGCCATATTATTCTGAAATTCTTCCAGTGGGCGAGAGGTACAGCCAACGTAGATCTAAAAATCTATTGGAAGCCTTTTCTTGCATTAACAGGAACTTACACTCACGCTGGGCTGACAGTTGGTGCACCAAGATGTTCAGCTTTCAGCCTTTGGCACTTTATCCTGTAGAATCTACCAAAATAAATTTTTCAGACTTGAGCCACAAGCCTCCAACCTCTTTCTTGGATACCCCAGTTTTCCCAATTTCTTTTCACATAAAGTTGGACTCCAGTGCTGTGACAGACTTCACAAGGATTACAGCACAACACTCTGTACAACACAGACCAGTTTTGGGAGAAATGGCAGCACCACCTTCAAAGTGGACTTTCTCTTTTCTCCTGTCTCAGAGCTGTTCAGATAGAACAGCTTTCAAGGAAGACTCCAGTCTAAATGATGAGCTGCATTCCCCTCTCTCTGTAACAACTCCAAGGGCTGCTGCACTTCATCCTGACCACGGAAGAAATGCTGTATTTGAAAGAAGAGGAGGTTACTCCATGCTTGGCCTTCACACAGTGTTAGCACTTTCCTCCCCTGGATGTTACAGGATTTGGACAAGAAGAAGAAGCTTAACAAGTCATATTCCTACCATCCAGAGACTATTTATATCACAGTTCGCACAGGGTTTGAAAGGGGCAAGGTATCCAACTCCTGTATCAGATGACCTCGTCTCTTCATTGCCATACTCATTGGGCAGGGTACTCTCCATATGGAGTCAGCATGGTCCTTCTGCCTGTCCCTCCGAAATCACTCCTCTCCATTCCAATCACTGCAAGTGGCAGCCAAGTGTGGGCATCGAGAACAGGTAAAACCCATCAACTTATTTCTGAGATTAAATATGTATAGGGTATGTACTTGCTCCTTTTTGGGAGGGAAAGGGTAATTGCAGCTTGCATTGAAGGGTCAGTTTCCCCTGTTCCAAATCTACACATTCTGCTCCAAAAATGGCTCAACATGGAAGATTCTTCCCTATGGAACAATCTGCTAGTTGAATTTAAATATATTTACCTTCACTTCTTTAATACTATCCTGTTTTGGCAGAATGGCTAACTTTATTTTCTTCTCCCTTGCAAAATATACACACCATGCATCAGAATATATAATGCAGAAAGGTGAGCTACTTCATTAGGTCTATTCAGAGTGACTGCAGAACAACTGGATTTCTGAGGTAGGAAAGTTTTTTTCCGAGGTCTGAGCCATAAGTGCCACTTGGAACTGCTGTAAAATGCTCAATATCTGATTAGGAAGAATCCTAAGGGGTGGGGAGTGGCATTCAGTTAAATTTATAATTGTGTTCCATGACTGTTCTATGCTAATTGAAACCTCTCTAAGTATGCTAAACCTTTTGATAGTATGTGCCTGATATATTGTTGGCACAATGAAGTGTAGATGCAGTACAGGATGGTTAGAGTTTCTGTGTGTATGTCATTTCTCATTACAGGTGGGAAGGGGACTGAAATCTACTCTGCATATTTAATGTAACTTTGATGTCAGCATTTGGTATCTTTTTACTAAGAAACAGAACTCTGAGAGAAGAGGTTCCTAGATCTGTTGCAGGATTTTTGCATGCTCTTGAGCAACGATTTTGCCTTTTGTGCCTCAATGACATGGAGCAGTTCAGACCCTGATTTTATAGTCTTGAGATTGCTGGACAGAGTATAGGCTCACGAGCACTGTAGAAAAGTCCATTTTATTAATGATTTTGTTTAATGTGGTAGACTCTAGAGAACTGATGAATTTGGCTTATCTTACGTCATACCTTGACATATGTATAACCAAAAACCTTGCCACATAACTGATTCTGCATTTTGTTTTGTATAATATACCTGAAAGTTTATCACTTGTTAATATAAATTCTAATGTCTACCAAAGGTGTCAGTGAGCTTATGAAAGTTCTGCTCCATTCTGGGAGTTGTCTGCACTAAAAGAATGAAGTTGAATAATGTCAGAGAGACAACTTCACAGTGCATTGTCAGACCTACGTTCTTTCTCATTCCATGAGAGTCAATATATCAGGCTGAATTTTCCAGTGTACAACTAGTACTCTGGAAGTAATCATACCAGTAAACTACAGTTTGAGTACAAAACTGAAAAATAATACCTTATTGCCATTCTTTAAAAACAAAACAAACACCTTAATTTTTAAGACTTGTGTGTATGAGGTGAATTTATTATTCTGTATTGTTAAGGCACATTATCCCTGGACTGGGAGATTCGAGCTGACTTACGCTGTCGTGTTTTCTCCCATACTTAAGTTTACAGACTCCTAGGCAGCCTGTTAACAGCATGTCCAATTAGCTGAAGTGTAAGGGGATTTCATTCCTTGATATAAAGGATAATCTGAAAACCAAATGTTTTGCTATGAATGATCTTCTTCCCAAAGGGAAAGAAGCCATGTCAAACCTTATCACTTCAAGTGAAAAATAACCCAAAGTTAAAACAGTCTAAAACTGCATTTGTTTTTTCTTTAAAATACTTTACAAATACGTGTATGAGGTAGCCTTAATTCTTCTGCCTCACTAAGATTTTTATTTAAAGAAACGAAGTTATTGTAGCATGTAGTGAGTTGAAAAGAATGTGTGCAGAAGTTTAAAGAAGTGCAACAAATAAATTCTGCTCCTAAAACATTTAAGCAAAAATTAATATTAAAGGTTTGGCTATAAAACAACATAAAAACCAAAACCTACCATTTTCAATATAATATAATTTTAGATTCCACTTTGCTGAAGATTCTCATCAACTTATTAATTTTTTTTAAGTTATTAACAGGGGCATTAACAAAAGGATAGTTTAGTAAATGTCTCTTAAATTTGTTTGTACTCAAGAAAAAGTTTCCTATGAAATAAATGTTTGGTATAGAAATATAAGAATACAAGAAGTATGTTTTGGTGCTGTATAAAAGCATTTTCAGCTCCAGTCTTTGCATGTTTTGATTAAGGTAGTTAAAGATCAGACAAATTAAAATTTTTCTCCCAAGTTCTCTGTGGGACATTTTCTTTTGGAAGAGATCTGGCGTCTTAAAATTATATCATTCATATTTAGTGGTTTTAATAACCAGGAAAACAAGGAACTAGAGTAGTTCTGCCTAAAAATCTTCTGTCACTTCCACTGCCAGTAATAAAGCATTCTTTAGGTGAAATATTTTTTTTAATTAATGCTCATTTAGATTCAGTTTTTCTAAAGTTGCTTTTCCTCTCCCTGCAGTTTTTTAATGTTTCTATTGCGTAGAACAGTAATATCTGCATCTAGCACACAGGACTCTGATGCACTGTTGATGCAGGTTCCGGTAATGTTACAATAGTGACTGAAACATTTAGAGAAACAAAATGTTGTGGTTCTGATCTTAACACAAGAAACAGGTCTTTCTAACCTCTTTCTGTTTTGATATATCTGTGTTGCCAGCATGGTGGGGTTTTGTTTACAGCCAGACTGGAATGATACGAAATAACTTTGCTTTAGAACAGTGAAGTACACTTGGCTATTAGTTTGAGAGAACAGCACATCCAGGATTTGCTATTTAATGTAATAAAAACTGTCCCATCTGATATTCCCCCCCTCTGCTGTTAATAGTGTGGGTACAAAAATTAAAGGACTTAAGAGCTGCTGTGCAGACTTCTATGCCATAGAATTATGGTAGTTCCTAAAGGCCTTTGGCTATTCCAATTAATTAAGAATATTCAAGTAAGATTGTGGAAGTTAGAGAAAACAGGATGTTAATCTTAAGAAAATCCTTCCTTTTTATTTGTTACTGCTGCCACTATGCACTTTTTTATTTACTAGCCAAATCCTTCAAGGTTTCTGGTTACTTTAATTTTAAAAACTGGAGTTTATGAATGAGGAATATAGACTTTCATAGAAATAATTACAAATAGTTAGAAGCTAATACTGTCTCCCTCTCTTTCTGTACTTTTATTTTTCTCTTCACTACCATTTTTCAGGGAAAGTAGGACTATTTCCCTAACAAGCTTAAGTGAAATTTAGCAGACTAAATGGCAGATGTGGCTTGCTTTTGTATCATTAGTCTTTCATTCTCATTCCTGATATTAGCACTTTCTGTCTTACAGTTCAGTTTATTGTAATAATTTTTCCCTTATGTTTTTTATTGTGTAGACCTAATTTCTTTCTGTTCTGTTTTTTTTTTTGTTTTTTTTTTTTATTCATTCTTCTGAACCAGCTATGCCTTGTTACCGCACTTACCTGTACAGAGTATGGAAGCACTACAGACTGCAGGTCATGAGATACGGTGAGTATCTTGGACTTTGTTATTTATTCTGAGTAGTGGGATCATGAGCTTTCTCAGAAAGACATTGCTTATGTCATTTTGGCTTTCAGTTTTTGGCAGTTCACTCCAAGAACAGCTTTCTGGTTAAAAAGTTAGTGAGGTAAACTGACTAGATCACGGAATGAAGAAGTGTGGAGGGGCATTAATGCAAACACCATGTAGATCACTGCACAGAACAGTTCTGTTACTTTCAACCACATTGTGCCACTTCCTATGAAATGAATACATGAAACTATAAGTTTGTTTCCTTACTTGGATGTATGTTCTTTCTGTCGGAGCAACTGGATGTTAGGTGCTGAAACTTCAGTCTATTCTTTTTCAGTGGTGGGATGGCAAATATAAAAAGCTATCTTTCACATTTATCTGTAAGCAAAAAACGTAATTAATAGTTGTGTCAAAAGAAATTTGTCGTCAGAGAAGGTGAATTAATCACTTTCTATCAGAAAGTTACTAAATAGAGCTCTAAACTGTTTGGCTATACAAAAAGAGTGGGTTTCAAATGACCATGTTCAAGTACACTGGCAGTTTAACTAGTTTCAGTACCAATGTGGGCTGCAGCAGATTTTGGCTGTATATATGTACTGGAGAAGGTTCATTTAGGCAATTTCTCTGAACTGCTTTGCTTTTTGTACCCATATTGCAATTTAGGAACATCACATGAGAGCATGAAATGCTGCTGCAGCCTAAATTGGGTATTAATCTATGTATTTTCCCTTCTTTCTCTGTTACAGTCTGGAAACTTCATTCCCTCTTCCATTACCAAAGTCTTGCTCACTTCCAGAATCATTGCCATGCCCCCCCAGGGTTTCAGCATCTGAGTTCCAGGTCCATGCCCTTGATGAAGCTGATGCTTCTGTTCCAGCCTGTCTTAGATCCCAAGCTGACACAGAACTGAAAAAAGTGAGTTCATTTTAGATTTTAGGTAACTCAAGACTTGATTCCCCAGAACTTGAAGCTGCTGCTGCTGAATATTATTTAGTAACTGTTAAAGACAAGGAGACATGCTGCAAGTCCTATTCTTGTGCTGCTGCTTTCTTTTATTCAAGCAGAAAGAAAGTGGGAAAACAAAGAGTAGTGTTTATTCTGTATATACTGTATACTCAACATAAGAGGGAATTGTGTTGACTAGCATGGTCATTATTTCCTTAATTTTAACTTTTTTTTTTACTTTTCTTTTTTTTCCTTAAGGCTGAGCCAGAAAAGAGACCAAATAAAGTCTCACAGATCCGAATCAGGAAAACTGTTCCTAAGCCAGACCCTAACCTTACTCCAATGGGACTACCCAAACCAAAAAGGTATGCAGTATCTTTTGCATGGGCTCATTTTAGCTTCTGTTACTTAAATTTCCTGCATAATAATGGAACCATTTCTCTAAATGCTTCTCTCTTATCACCGCTATTTCGTACACTCTGAGTGATATCTGATGTTTGCTTCCTTTATAAGAAAAGGCTGACACAGCTGTATCAGCTATATAAAAGACCAAAGAAAGAAATTGCTCTTTGAATATAACTTTTTTTTCATGTACAAAAGGATAAATAGAGGACTAAGGGAGATGAACTACTGGCTGGGTGTGAAATGTGAAAAACTAAGCTGCAATGGAATGATTTCCTAAAGAAGAAAGGAGTGCACATCGATAAGCATACATTGAAAAGAAGTCATTTTACAATGCACAGTGAGATGAAGTCAGCTATTAGGAAGTTTTGTTGATGCATATTATGTTGGAGTTGTTGACAGTCCCTTCTTTCTTTGTGGTTTATGATCATAGGGAAACAGTCCAGTGTAAATGTGGGTCATTTCAGTGACAGGTATTGATCGATAAAGCTTTTCTAATAAATCATCTAGTATTTTGTTCACTTCTGTCTTGAACAGAAGTGCCAGCTTTGACAAAGGAATGCATTTCTTCAGAGATAGGTTGCTAATTCAATATCAATAACTAACTTAAAATTACTCTCAAGAGATGACATGTTAATCTGCTAAACTGTAATGTAAGTCCTTTCTTAGCCTCCACAAAAAAATGACCTGTGAAGGGATTTCCCCTTTCCCTTTTGAGTATCATCATTTCAAAATGTCATAGAATGCTAGAAGGAACACTGCCCTCTGCAGAAGGGGCAAGTCTTGACCCAGACCTTATAGAAACACTGGATGAAATTAGGTACTTAATGACCTTATTTTTCATTCCTTCCTGTTCCCAGTTAGTTAAAGCATACTAAGTTACTGTTTAGGCATAGAATGCAAACCATACTTGTTTCTTGTAAATCTGCTTGTTGTGAAGAGAGGTAGTTTTGATTCTTCTTTCTTGGTTGATTTGTTCATTACTTTTTCAGGCTTAAGAAGAAAGAATTTAGTTTAGAAGAAATTTACACAAACAAGAACTACAAGTCCCCTCCTCCAGCCAGGTTGGTTCTGCTTCCTAATGAAAAAAACTTAAGATAAACCTAAATTACTTAGGCTGAGAGAGAGGGAAGATTAAGGGTGCCTGAAAGTGGTAGAGAGAGCTAATTCAGAAATAGCATCAGTTACTATTTGGATGGAAAGTGGTGAAATAGAACATGAACTAAGAATTTGCAGCTATTTAAGTACGAATTTGTATGTTTTTTCATCTACTTATTCCAGTCTCCATCCAAGTACAGTATTTTTTCAAAATTCAAAGAAAATGAATATTGCCACATTTTTTAGTGTTCAAACCTATTCTATAAAATCAAGATTCTTGAAAATCAAGATTCAGTGCTTTTGAACTGAAATACAGACAGAAAGAGATCCAACACAAATATCTATGCACCAATAACAAATTCTTTAGCTAGCCGTAATGCACAGTTGTAGGAGGTGTAAGCTGTAGATCATTATACATTACAAGAGGTGTGGAGGGTCTGTAACAATGTAGAACTTAGAAGTGCATTTATTTGGGTTAGGAATTCCACCAGTCTCCCTGTCCTCGTAAGGCAGTTACTGCTTCTTGAGTGTTTGTGAGTTCTATCCTTTGCTTTTACCAGGAGCTTGGAAACGATCTTTGAGGAGCCCAAGGAGAAAAATGGACGCTTGATCTCTGTCAGCCAGCAAAAGAGAAAGCGGATTCTGGAGTTTCAGGACTTTACTCTTCCCCGGAAAAGAAAGACAAGGGGCAAAATCAAAGCAGTGGGTAGTTTCACCCGAGCGAAAAAAGCTGCACTACAGAGTGCAGAATTAGATGCTCTTCTGAGTCAGAAGCTAGTGGACCTTGAAGCCTTTTTTGCAAAGGAGGCTGAGCAGGAGCAGGCCTCTAGCATCTGAGGAAACCATTTAACTGAAAATGGTCCAATCAGCTCCTTGAGTATTTTAGTCCTGTTGGAGAAATCTACTGACTTCTTCATACATTACTCTACCATGCTATTCTAATAGCTGATGATCAGTTTTTGGTTGTGGCCCTCTTTAAGGTGCTATTTTTTTTTTTTTTTTTTTTTAATGCTACGGGAGGGATTCCTTTAGGTCCCTGTTTTGAGTGTAACACGGCCACATAGAATTTACCATTCCTTCCTCAATGCGGATATTACTGCTAATGTTTATGTTTAAACACCTAGTGGGGGTAGAGTAGGTGTGTGAAGGAGGAAGTAGTGCACCTTCAGTGATGCTAGAACTCTGTACTCCAGATCATTTGCACATCTGAGTCTGCTGTTGTTACTGTAATGGCTATCTTGAACAAGCTGACAAAGAGATATGGTGTCTGATAAATTCTAGCAAACACATTCTTGATATACCACTAACTTTTTTAATTAAAAGTAGCTGTCTGGGTTTGCTTTCAATTGTTTCTTCCTTCTGTTTACTTAGAAGGTTCCTCCTGAGTTTCAGTGTCCTTCCTGGCTTCAGGTGGCAGAAGCCCCACATAACTAGACTTTAAATAACTTGCACTTTGTATATGTTTATTTTCTGCATGAGGACACCTTTTAACATGATTGAGCTCAAAAAAAAAGGTAATATTTTCAGAAAAAAAAGTGCCCGGTACTAATTTTTCCCAAATAGTAGAGTTTTTACCTAGTTGGCTGATGCCAGCCTCTTCTCCAGAGGAAAAGGTAATTAGCCCATAAGGATGTTAAACTGCAAGGTATATAAGTAGAGGTTTTTATTTAACTGAGCTGCTGTGTGCAAGGAACACCAGCAAAATCTTTCAGACTCATTTTAAGTGATTTTAATTCCATTAAAATTATCAACTTGATTTTTATGCCAACAAGAAACTTTTTTTTTTCCCCATCTTGAGGGTTTTTGGGTTTTTTACCATTTTAGATTTACACTTAATGTAACTCATAATTGGATATTCTCTGTACAGCACTGTTGTGTAAAATAACCAGTGTCATACAAAGAGCCTCCTAGCACATGGAAATTTGGTGGGTGGGGTGGTTTTTTTGTGGGTTTGTTGTTTTTTTTTCCCCATTATGTAAGGCTATTTGTAATTATCTGATGCAGCACTGGGCAATCTCTCAGCTACACCTTTTGAGGGAAGTGTGTTCCCTTCTGGGATAACTTCTGTTAAACTTACTTGAAGCATAATTCAAAATGAATGCTAGCTGCAGTTCAGGTAATTTCTGTCCTTTAGTGCCTATAGAAGTTATTCAGGCAAAGCTGTGGTTGCTGAAATGCTCAAATTGAATCAGTCTGTTCTTTCTTTCACTTGTCACTTGAAACTTGCACTTTCTTATTTACCTACCCATACAGTAGAGTTTCTATTTATCTTCAAAAAAAGAAAATATCTAGTGGGTGGGTATTTTTAATAAGTCCCAATAAATGCAGGACGTCATTATCTTCTGTTGCTTTGCCACTTCTGTTACTGACCAAACAGAAGACTAGAAAATAACAAGCAATCTACTGAATCACAAGGCTTTGAAAGCAGAGAAATGGAAGAGGATTATTACGCTCTGTGTGCCTGAGTCTTGAAATGTCATCTGAGCTTGTTTTGCTCCCAGCTTATGTGTTGCGATTCCTAGAAATTTACATTCTTGTTTCAGAGGCTAATTATCTTTAAGCAGGAATACTGAAGAAGAGTGCACACTTAATGGTGTTTGGGTTTTGAGGGTAAAGTAACAGGGCAGGCAAACTTTGAACATATTGATATACTATTTCAGCAGCAAGGTCTGGTTAACCTATTTAGGCTGCTGTAGAACACTTTAATTGATCCTCTTTATTTTTATAAAAAGAAATCCTTAAAAAATAAAGGTTAACTGCCTTTTAAAAAAATGTTTTGAGACTTTCCCTATACTGATTTAATATCCCAGTTATTGACTGGTTGGAAGCTGTAGCAAGAGATATATATTTTTATGGTTTTATGCTATAGAACAGGATTGTTGCACAGCATTCATTCACCTTCTGCTAATATAGGAGGCTTCTACTGCTGTGACACAATTGAGCTGTAACCTTACTGGGGCTTTTAAGGAAACAAGGATATGGGTGGGGAGGGAGGAAACTTGGGTCCAGGCAAAGTTCAGACCTCTAGTGTGCTTCAAAATGTGGAATGTGTTGGGTTTTTCCTTTGGGTTAGGGGGTTATTGGTAGGGTTAGGGTTAGTGTTTAGGGTTTGGGGT
>JANHGN010012814.1:16340-43880 GCA_024605025.1 Megaceryle maxima
GAGTTCGAGGCGACAGCCGTTGGCGTCGTGGTTTAGTGAGGTTTGGTGTGGGTTTTGTGTTGTTTGTTTTTGGTGTAGGGGGGGGGTGGGGGGGGGGGGGGGGGGTTTGGTGTGTTTTTTTTTGGTTGGTTAGTTTTGTGTTCTTTTGTCTGCTTCCCTGCTCTGTCTTGTTTCTGATGGCTTTAAAATAACATTTCTTAGCTTTCTTTATAACAACTACAGCAGAGAGAGCAGACCAAAGAGAACACCCGATTCTCTTTTGTTTACAATATTATTGTAATACAATATTAATTTTGTTTCAAAAGGATGTTGCAGGTGCCTAGCTTGTCCCAGACCTTAGTTTGTGGAAACTCAAATATACATCATTATTCTGTTTTGGTTTAGTATTTGTATGTCGAGAGAGATGTAAGGTAATTGAGACAAAGCATCTGTTCCCCTCTGCAGCATACAGACATCGGTCATGCTTGTGCACTTTTTTCCTTTCCCACCTCTCTTGCTGTTTACAGCACTTGTGGAACAGCCTTGTTCCTTATGACCGCTGCTCATACACTGGGAGTGACAACTGCACAAAAGCTACGTATTGGCCACTCTGAGCTGCAGGAAAAAGTACAGATGATGAATCTTTTAGGGTCTTGTATATGTCTGTAGCTGAAGGATATACACACTTGCCTTTTCGTAAATTGAACCCACTCCAGTGAGGATTTTTTTGGCATCATCGTGGAAAGACATTGTACGTACTCCCCCCAGAATGACAACAAGAGCAGCTTGAGAAGAATTACAAAGCTTTTGCCAAGTACTGTCTCCTAGTAATACGTTTTGTGGAGCCAGGCAGCTCTTGAGTAAAGTTGCTGATCAGGAGGTAGAAAGATCACTTTCCAAAAAAAAAAAAAAAGAAAAAAAAAGAAAAAAAAAGAAAAAAGAAAAAAAATTTCTTATTTTCATGATGCTATGACTGGAACAGCTAAGGTTATTTTTTGTATGTTACAGCAATTGCCTGGCTGGCCTTGTGGCTGCATACATTTGAGTTCTGATGCTTGCTGGACATGACTTCTGCAAACAGTGCTCATTTATTGTATTTGAGTTGAGGTGGGCCTTCGTATACTATGTTCCAGGTGCTCTTCTAGAATATAGATGGTAACTGTGGATTAAAAATCTCTATGATGCTATCAAGATAACAGATAGCTCAATGAGAATTTGTACACTTGTGCCATTAGCCTCCATCACACTCTTGGCATTTTGTTTCTGTTTAATAGTGTGTGAATCTGAAATTTTACTGTTTCTTTTGTGTGTATTTTTAATTTATGGAAATAAATTTTTTTGAGAACCTTTCAGGGTTTTAAGGCCTTCTTTAGGCTTGTATCAGTAGATATGCATGATACACGTCTTGCATGCATGAGGGGAAGAAGTCAAATCTTCAAAAAGATTAACAGTAGGTGGGCTGTTGGTGAGGTAGAGACCAGCAATTCTAGTGTTCATTCATCCCTAGCCACACTTTTAACAGGATCAGAAACAGACAGGGGGGAAATTTTAAGCATGATCTGAGCTACTATTCATAGCCTTGAGACACCATCCATCTCTTAAAGTAGTAGAATAGTAGGAGCCAGACAGCACATACAGTTCCTGCTAGGTTCAGAACTGAGAGATTCAAAGCTGAAGCAGGCCTGTGGTTCATGTCATGCAGTCTGTGCAAGGCATCAGACTGATGCTTTTAAACCAAAGCTGCAGCACAGGACCATTAAAAAGCCTCCCTGAGCATCTGGAACATCTATGCCAGGAAACAACTCCCCTGCCCCTCCAGCCCATAAAAATCTTGTGTATAACCCAGATTTTCAATGGATTGCTACTCAGCTGCATGCTGCTCTTGGCAAAACTAAGCTGGCAGATGCATTTCTTCATTCTGTTCTCATAAATCCCTTCTCTGATTGAAGTGCAGTGTTATGTGGGTCCCACAGATGGCATGTAAGCACTAGTAAAGAAAGGAAAGGAGCACCTCAGAGACCTAAACAAGCATCTTCCTCTTCCCTGTCTGCTTCAGGGCTACATACACCCTGTTGGCAACAATGCAGTCTATGAGACTTTTGCTGTTATCATACTGGGATTTGCTTCGTTCACCATTTATCTCTTCCCCCTTTTCTCTGAAAGGCAGATGAGTTTGGACTTGCATCCTCCCTCTGATAAGTCTACGTCAAACAATGGGACAAATGCAACAGAGCCTAGTCTCACCTAAGATGCACTGAATCTAAAACCCTGGCTGCTGGTCAGAGTGCAATTTCAACTCCTTCCCCCCCTCGGGAAGTGAAAAGTGCAAAGAGAGGGGCAACTGTAAATCAAACAACAGGAAAGACAAGCTAGGTATGGAACAAGCTTTAAAATCAGGTGTTCTTCAGGTATTTTTACAACAGACCAATGCTGCCTTGCTTCATTGTTTTCAGTGGAGGGTTTTTTTTAATTATTATTTTCTTCCCTTTTTATGGCAGATACATTGACTTTATTGCAGCTGGCCTGTCTTCACTATTAGCATTTAATTTATTGCTAGCTGAGGTTAATACAACTACTCTATATGTAGCAAGGACTTGAAAGTTTTGGGTGAAGGATTTTTTTTTTTTCTGTTTTAATTTAAAAAAATCTTAACCTTACCTGGTTCAGGGTGCATGGGAGCAGAGGTGATAATTTGCAAACTGAAATGAGCCCTGCCAATGAAGAGCCATCCATTTGAAATCTTTATCCACTAACAGGCAAACCAAATATACGATACATTCTGTTAAAAAAAGTGCCACACCATGTTCAGGCAGTTTCTGCTTGTAAAACCAATGCTGTTTAATTGATAAATCATATTTTAACACTTCATAGAATCATAGATTTGAAGTGTCAAAGCACTATAAAGTAATGGATTTTTTGACAAGGATGAATATCTGTTGCTTTCTTTCACCTTAAGGCTGCAAGCATCCAGTTCTGCTGGCTAGTAGATGCCTCAATACATTAATTTGTGGAAAAAAAAAAAGTTTTGATTTTTCAGTATAAATTCTTGGTTAAAAAAGCAAATACATTTTTCCCCGTTAAAAGCAGAAAAGATTCTGATAGCAATTACATATACAACCTATAGCATATATCTGTATTCAGCAAAGATCTCTGCAACCAAAATCACAGCTGTAGGACAATGCTGCACCTACCAAGATGTCAGCTGAATTTTTTTTTTTTTTTAACATATAAACAAGGCTAATGGCTACCAACTAACCTGTGCCACTCATGACAGTCTGTATTTCAGTCCATGGTACTGGCCCTGCTATTTCCAAAGAAATGCTGCTTTCTCCATAGTAGTTGAAGAGAATTGCTGATCCTGGTTCTATGCTGCGGGTTATGCAGACTGGCCTGTGCTGTTCCACATGATGAGATTGTTCCAAACAAGAAAGGAGTGACATATGAGTAGTTTTACATTATAATAAACATAAAATATGCTTTAAAAAACAAAACAACAAAAAACCCATAACAACAAGACACACGATAAATCCGAGAGAGTATTCAGCGTACATTTCTAGAAATTACTGTTTCCTTGCTGATTGCTTTGGATAGGTTGGATTTGTGTGTTCCTTGGTTTCAACACTGATGGTGGTGTATGTGTCTTGCAAAGCCTCTGTATTAGCTGTCAGTTCAATAAGGATGCACAGATATCCTGTTTGCAGAAGTCTAAGATACCTACAAACCAGTAAGAAATTATACACAATGCTATCAGCTTAAAAATAAATTCTTCAGGTACTATTCACTGTAACAGTACAATAGAAGTAAAATTCCCCTTTTGAATTAATTTTTAAAACAACTTGGATTCACAGAAGTCTATCTTACTGCGTAACTGTCATTTACTTTAATACAGATTTTCAGATCCCAAAGCAGCTTGACCCTGTCTCATAGACAGCTTCAGTTTTAGTGATAGCCAAATGCATGCTTCATACAGCTTTCCAAGCAAAATCATGGAAAGAACCCCCTATCCCTTAAGTTTATAAAGGTTTTCACCATGAGTTCTCTAGTACACTTTTGGTTTTTAAAAGGAAAAAAAAAATTGAGGTTAATTCAAGAATTAAATATAAAATCGCTTCTCTTTTTCCAAGTTTGGCTTATTCAAATTAATAGTACATTCCCTTTTCCCAGAACTGATCTTTGGAATTGAAGGGAAGCATTTCAGAGCGGGGGTAAACCAGTCCTATTTCAATAACCTCATATTTGCTCTAGATTATATTGGTTATTCTGTTCCTGCAGAGTTTCAGTGGTTCTGGATAGGAGTTGCAAGATGGTCTAAAATTGCTCCAAACACAGTACTCTTTGGAGAATTGATACTATCAGGGCTATGTAGAACATGCTTCTCCATTCAGTCTGAACAAAAGGGCAAGAGCTATGCACGGACACCTTCCTGCTTTCTCTAACTAAAATTTAAAAACTTAATTTTACCTGCAGGTGTACAATTAAACACTGATTCTGCCAGTTGAATGAAAGACACTCCAAGAATTTCCTGATAGCTCATGTGGCTTGCATGAACAAGGTACTGAGTAGTATCCTTGAAAAGCAGATCACTTTCACCATACTTCCACGACTGAAAGAGATTGAATTCAGAATCCAGTTTGCTTCCCAGAGATTCCTGAACAGAAAAGAAATAAGTTCCACAGCTTGGATCATAAACAGCAAGGTTAATCTGATTACCTTTAGCTTTACAGAAAGAAAAAAAAAAAAAAACAAAAACAAACCAGTTTTGCAGCAGCTTGTTTCTCAGCAAAAGTATGACCAGCGTAGAATGGCAACTAGTGCCAAAATTCCCCTATGTAAATATGTAAAATATTTTCTCCATCTTCTGTGCACATTCTTAATTCTTTCCTATTGGACCTGAAGGCACTTTATGTATTTAGTATATAAAGCTTTGGACCTTGAAAGGCATTTTTAGCAGTTGTACATAAGTAATGACATGCTAACGTGTTCACCGCTGCCTGTCTTACCTGGGATTTCATTAGAAAGTCATAGATTTTAGTGACCGTGACTGGTCGAGTCATGACTGTGCTGGGGGGAATGGGACCAAGGTTACAGCCTGCCCATTCTGTGACTGCAGCTCGCGTTCCATCCGGACACAAGAGTTCAAAGTCAAGAGGAGTAAAACCTTTTGCCCAGCCTGAGCTGTCCAGATCTGTAAAGAAGATGAAGTGAAAGCAAATCCTTTTAAAAATGAAAGCAGAAGACAGAGTGAATCTCATGCAAAATGTTGAAAATTGAGAAGAAGTTCAGTTAAGATGTTCAAAACAATTGCAATGTGCTATGTGGCCACATAAAAAGCAGGGTTTTCACTGAGGAAAATAGGTCAGTGAAATTAAGCTGCACCTGTCAACTACAAAACAGAGTAATATCAAGACATACAAAGAGCTCATCCTGGCTCATTTTCAGCTGTAATCCAATCACTTCCTGCAAACAAAGCAGTTCAGCCTGCAGGGCCTTTGCTTCCACAAAGATGCTGCTCATTGCGCATAAATTCTTGTGGGTTTCCAGGCCCTTATCTCTCCACTTGATCCTAGAGAGATTCATCTCAGAAAAGTCTCTTCTGCTACCGAAATTGCCTAAAATAGAATGTCAGTGTGCTTCATCAGACTGAACAAAGCAGGGGTTCCCTTTCTCTTCAACTCTATGAAAAGGCAGCATATATTGGCTGTTAGAAGTAGTAGGCGATTTAAGCTACTGTCACCAGAACCATTTTCATCAACAGAAGCCAATTGCTAGACTATTGCGAAGATCAGTATTTCCCAGAGGAAATTAAGCAGCTCACAGTGTGTTAACAAGTTTTAGAATGAAAGGTTTTTGAAATATTTTCAGTCACAAACACAACTTCATGGACCTAGATGAAACCTGTAAAAGCTGATCCTCACAAGTGATGGTTGCTGTGTGGGAAGTAACTGATGCTATTGAACATTCTCAAAGGAAAAGAGAATATCTGCATCTCACTCTCTATGTTCTGGAGCAGGTTAGAGTGTTCCAGGAAAGCTACATCTCCAAAGCTTCTTCCACTGGGATTGCCAACTAGGCACCTAATGCAGAAAAAAAAAAAAACAAGGTATCAGATATAGCCACTATATGATGACTGACATTTGGACAGTCATCTGAAGCTAAAACAGGAGCAGCTGGAAGTATCCCTCTCATGTCTAATTGGTTCTTATATGGAACAAGTTAGTGTTTCATCCCTTTCATTCCTTTAAGTGGCTCAGAAGTCCAAGTTGTGACACAGTGTCTGTGCAGTCTCACCTGTGCCTAGGCAGGAAAGAGAATGTAATTCAGTTAAATGCTTTGTAAATATTTTATAAGAGTGCTTTCACCTTTAATATTCTTCTCTGCCTCTGTCTTCATCTATTTATCTTTTTCTAATATCTCCAGTCTATTTACCTCCTGTACCCTACACTACTTCTTGCTATATCGCCTCCGCTCTCTGACCTCTATCTTTCATTCCTTCTCCTTCATGAGTCAGTACCAATGTTCTAAGCCTTACATACTCGGAAGCACGGTTGTGCTCTGGAAATGGTTTCATGACTATTTTAAATCACCCATCAGATGACCAACCCATAGCAACTGCAAAACAAAAGACATTTTAGCAAAAAATTGTCAGTTGCTTAACAAAAACAAACAATAAAGACAACAAAAAATTAAAAACAAGAAAACAAACAAAACATCCACAAACCAAACAAACAGAACAAAAAAACCCCAACCAACCAAACAGACAAAAAAAGAAAACAACCATCAGCAAAATAATAAGCCAATTGCCAAAGTGGTTATTGCTTCTGCATTTCTGACTCTGCCAATAAGCTTACCTGAGTGCTCCCATATTGCCATAGTAACGTTCATTGTGACTTGCAGCGCATCTGCTAGATACTCGAGCCCCTTCTACCTCAGTGTCTCCAATGCACACCTTGCACAGGTTTCCATCTGCTCCTGGCATGCAGCCCTTCCAAAAGTAATTCTGATAAACTAAGTGAGGAAAACTGAGGTGAGATTAAGGCAAGGTATTCCAAAGCCTCTTCATGATGGTAAAATCCTCATGGCCCCATATCCATTTCACTCCCAAATCTGGGGCTTCAGATTTCCATGGTCTAGTCAACAGATAACCCAGAGCAGCCCTTACCAGAGCCAATGTCACAGTTCCCAGTATCGTTCTCCAGAGCTCCGACTGTGTATCTGGAAAGAAGTAACCATCCTCCAGGACTATACAGGTGACTGTGGCAGGACCGCCTTCCCCTAAGGTTATGGATGTTGATCTGTTTGGTGTTTTTCTTAGCTAGGGCAACAGCATAAACAGGTGGCAGTGCTGTAAAACAATGACAACAACCAGCTATACTAAGGCAATTAAGTATTCCAGGCAGTACAGCCCCCCTCTTCCCTCCCTCATCCTGTCACTGTATCTTCAGTTATAGTAGAGGACCTGCATTCTTTGCTTAGCCACAAACTCTTGTCCTAGCTGCCCAGCAATACGAACACACATAGAAATTTTCTCAAATCAGTGTGCAAATACATTCCCACAGCAATCCTAGTGTCAACCTCAGGAATATCTAAAGCGTCTCAAAATTTTCCTGTTACCTTTGCGCTTAAGATGAATTGGTTTCGCTGCTTCCTCCATGCTTTCAGCAGCTGGGGCACAATCTCCCCCTGGAGAAGAGAGACAGCCATTAAGGATCTGGCAACTGCTGCCATTCCCATTACATGGCAGCACCCCATCAAAAACCTTGCAATCCTCCTGAGCCATCTCAGCATCTATGTCCCTCTTACAGAGGGGATATAACAAACAGCTAAACCAAATGCTACAACCAGTTAGTAGAAGAGCTGGGAAGAGTATTTGGACATACATGTTGATTCCTGCTTCCATCACAAAACATCACAAACTGGAATTCTAACTGTATTGTCAATAGTACTTTTTTTGATTCCCTCCCTTCTTGCTAAGGTGACAGGAGAACTTACCATAACATTCTGCAGCTACAGGCACCAATCCACACCTCCCTGCAATGTAGGCATGTGTTGCATCCAGGGTGACTGCATCAGCCTCACTACTCTGCCAACAGCATTACAGAAAATAACAAAACCAGGATTTTAATGAATTGTGTAACCAAGCAGCTGTACTTCCCCACTGGCTGGAAATTCCCCTACATAAATTCCCCCTCGTTCCTACTGGTTCCTGTAGGGTACAAGATGGTTTTCCACTTGTGCAGCTCAGACAAGGACGTAAGATGCTCTGCACAGTCTTACATATTCTGCGCAGAGGGAGTGTCCTACCTTGATCATTTCAATGCATTTGGTCATGGAATTTGCTTGGACACAGACTAATGGGTCAGATTTGATGCTTAGTGCCCACTCTTCACATTTGCGAAGCTCAGCATCACTGATGCAGCACCAGCGCACAACACTGTTGTCCAGATTGCTCCCTGAAACAGAAGGAAGGAGCACAGTGTGACCATGTCACCTATGCACCAATCTGCTCTTTGTTAAGGGGGAATTTACGTCTATGCACTTCTGGCTGGCAGGGAGGAATAAAAATGGAAAGATAATTTTTTCTTCCCTTTCCTTAGCTACAGTCTTCTGGAACGCTTCTCACCTTCGTGGCCTAGTCCCTTAAGGAGTGATACATAATCCAGACCAAGGACGTAAGCAATCTCTAGCTGCTCCTCGAGAATCTGCAGGTGCCGAGTAGCATCCCGGAACAGCAGGTTCTTCCCCCCAAAGGGTGCTGAAGTGAAGAGTTCAAATCTGGCTCTTTCCTTTCCTTTTTGCCCAAAGAGGCGCTAGGAGAAGAACAACATTTTTAATTGCAACAAATCTACTCATCCTTCCAGGCAGCCTCATCCTTCCATCCCTTCATATCCATGGTTTGTAACATAGCACTCAGGGTTCCCTCATACTGGGACAAAAAACACTGCAGTGAGTGGATGGTTCCAGTCCTAAAAGCATTATATGATTCACTTTTTTGAAGACCTTTTACCCATCTTAGATATTCCAATTTATTGGGCTGTGCTCAACATCTCCTACTCTGGAATGGCAAGCAAGGGAGTATAGCTGAGTGAGAAACATGCGTAATAAAGAGCAGTGCAGTAGAAGGGTGCAAGATATCTTGTGGTTTATGATGGGGAAGTACCATGTGCAAAATAGTTCCATTCACCCTGATGGTACTGGAAGAGAAGAAAGCACCGAGAGGTGTACTGGGAACACTGCCATTGCTACGCACGGGGGAACACAGCTGTGTTACTAAGTGCACTGACAAAGGCATATGAAGATCCCCTGATAAAGAAGAGATTTCGTATAACTGCTATTTACCAAAGTCTGTGTGGCACCACAATCCAGCCCACTGCATTGAATCATTCACTGTCTAATGGGCAATTTTAAGAGACAAATAGCTGCATACATTCTTTAAATTTCCATTTAAATATACATTTCAATTTCAGCTTCAGATAGATTCCTGGATGTCAAGGTAACAGATACTATTTATAAGCTGAGAAAAAGAAAGGAACAAATGTGAACTCTGCCTGAAACTACGCATCTCCCTCAGCTAAATAAGAATTCACCTAAGTTCCAGGGCATGATGAACATCATTAAACATTTTCTAGTTTGGCTGTTATGGCATCTTCCCTTTCTTTACTTATTTATTCTCAGCCTTCTAGAGAAGAACACTTTAGTGAATAGTAAAACCTTCTCCCAGAAGCAAATGCAGGATCCTTCCCCAGAACAAACTATTTTTAGTGCTTTGTTCACAGTAATTCTAAATTTCTCAAGAAAGATGACAAACTGGGTGGTAATCTCTACACAGAGATTGAAGAAACTGTGTCTGCAGATACACAGCTTATAAATATCCACTCACTTGGATTGTGCTAAGAAATTTGTTGGTGATCTTCTGGAAGTTGTGGCGAGTGATGATGCCACGGCCGGGCCCCCTGCCCAAGTTACAGCTGCTGTATTGATTCAGCTCAGCTGTAGTCCCATCAGGACATAACAGTTCATATTCCTGTTGTTCTGACTCTGAAACAAGAGGACACTTATGTGTCTATGAAGGGAGACATGACTTGGGAGCAGGCACAGATATAGAAGGTAAAACATTTTTCAGAGGAGGTTGCTCAAAGATTATGAAGGCAGCACAGTGTACCAAGCACACCTGGAAGAGTTGTCTTTGATATTCTCTTGTCTTAAAGAGAGAGAGCTCAGCCAGAGGTACTCCAAAACACTCTAAGCTGTACCCCTATAAGTATGTTTGTTTAAAAATATTTGCAAATACTACTGCTAACCACCTTCAACAATGTCAGTACAGAGCTCGACTGAGTTTTTTTTTTTTAAAAAGTAGGTATACAGAACTGCATATTCTAGCACCACAATACACTGAATTTTAAAAGGACTCAAAACTCAGGCAATGCAAATACTGGCAGCTGCATCAAAGACTTTAGGCTGAAGAAATCACCTGTATAAAAACATCTGTCCATTCCCATTCTACGAACCTCCTGTGAGCACTTGCTCTTTCCTCTTCTGTTTCCTCCTCACTTTTGTGGAAAGCCGAGAAATACCACTGAAGTGCTTGCAAGAATTGAATTTTCCCCTCAAAACAACAAAAATATGGGATATCCCTCAAACTCCCATGCAGGAAAGAGCCCAGCCAGAGATTAAAAGGAATCTGAGTTTTTAGGATTACCTGTGGCACTCTTAATTGTTAGATGATCTAAAAATGCAACATCTGCCACTCCATTCTTCAAGCACCTGCAAGAAGACAAATGCCATCCTGTTAACACATCACCTGGCTCTTCCTGTCTCAGAAGTTCTTTTACCGCAAAGTTAAATTCAGTACCAGTGTCAGAGCTCACCTGAAGGCTCCCTCAGAGTCATAGAAGGGTTCACTACTGCTTGTTTCACAGAAGTGGTTCTTGTCTCTGACATAGGATTTTTGTCCTTGGCAGAGAGCACACAGTCGAGGAGCAGCAACACCAACCCCAGGGATGCAGCTTGCATTGAAATACTCACTGACAACTGAAGATGTAACAGGGGGGACAGGGAACAAAAAACCACATCAAAACAAAAGAAATAAGTCAAATGGCTAAAAACCAACCAAAGAAACAAAAACCCACAACAACACAGAAGAAGGAAAAGGGACCAAACAAACACATCATGGATATAACTAGGACTATGGCGCTTTAATAAATAAATAAATCAGCAAATCTGGCATCATAAAACCGTCTTTGTGCTGGTTAGATATTGCAAAGATTTGTTCCCTGTCACATACAGAGCACGAAGATTTCCTGTTTTGGTAACAATTCCACTGCTTTGAGATCACTGGAAAAGCTCTGAAAAGAGCTAAGAGTCAGTATCAAAAACACTTCAAGAGGCTCTCTCATCCACAAAGCCCTTCAGTTTCCACATAGCTCAATTAATTCTATATCTGATTGCACTTGACTCACTTTTGCTGAAGGTAAAGACAGCCCTATGGCTCCTATCACCCACCTTGGCTTAGAGGTTGCGCCTCATCCCAGGAAAGATCACCTCTTTCAAGGAGAAAGCCAAGTGGAATATTCCAGCCTGATGTCCATCTGGCTCCACTGTGGCAGCTGCGCACACCTCGTAGCCTCTGGATATCCAGAGTTCCTCGCTTGGCAATGGCCACAGCAAACACACAATTTCCTGTGATAGGACAAAATATGTAACAGAAATAACTAAATCCCAGTTCTGCAGCTTCCATCTGTGCACAGGAGTTCAACTGCTTCTGTGAACTTGCCTAAACAAAAAAATTCTTAGGCATATGAAACATAGGTACACATGCCTGCAACTTTACCACATAATGGCTACATGACACCTTGTCAGATTGAGCGATGCAAGCGATGTACAAAGCAAGAATGTAAAATCTGGTAGATTAGGCTTACAAGATCATCCAGCTCCATCATTCAATGCAATTGCTTCTCAAGAATTTTGAACATTTGTAGCACACTGTTTAGGTATCGTAAATGGAAGGGACTCCTTTGTTTTATCCTATCCACCACCCTAAACATACCAATTCCACTATGATTTCATGGTTCTTTGGCCAAATCAAAATAAACTTCTGTTTTCATACTATCCCCTTATTAGTCTTCTCCTACATCCATCTACTAATTTGGCTATCTTCTCAGATTCATGTCCCACAAGTACTTTCTACTGTATGCTCAACTTTGGCTTGGACTTGTTTATCCTTGCCTTATAAATCATCATTCATTCCAGAGACTGTTCAGGTCTTCCAGGAATGAAGAGGACTCTTACCATAACAAGACTCTCCATCTTATATTCTTGTCTCTTTAGGGTGAGAAAGAGAGAATTAATTCATGAGAGAAGCTAATGTTTTAAAGAACTGCTAGTAAAGAGCATGGTATAAGAATTGACACAGATGGAATAGACCCCTCCTGATTCCCTACAAGGTACATGTGTAGGGTACTAGTACACTAGGGCTGCAGGCAGGGGCAGATACAGGCAATTTGTCAGAATGACAGTACCGCAGGCAGAAAGGCTACTAGATACAAAGCACCACTAGTATTTTATTCATCATCGCTACGTATTTTACAAAAAGTTGTTAATCACCTCCCTACTCCTATAAAGTTAATAAAAACGTGTAGAGCTTTTTTCCCCAAGAACTCTTGAGCTTTGCTGTTCACTGCACAGCAATTTATTAGCCAAACCAGAAGTACAGCTCATTCTTTTACTTTGTAAACCTACCTTGGTCATAGATCTCCTTCGCCACCACTGTCAAGCCATATAGCTTTACAGCAGAATAAACATCTCCAGCATCCAAGGAGGCAGCGTCTGCTTTATTCGCCTTAAAAAGAACAGCAAAATTCTCAAATCGGGTGTTTACAGGGAAACAAACAGAGCAGCATCAAGCGCAGAGTTTCTGCCTGAGAGGTAATAACCAGTAATTTTTACAAGCATTTGCTTGTTGTTTTTTTTTTTTTTAATTGAATCCTTGCTACTAAGCATGGTGAAATGTTAGCAACGAAGGCTGAGTCCCCTTCAAAAAATATCAGTTCTTTTCCAGTAACATCCTTTCTCACCCTTTCTTTGAGCCTTCCATTCTGAAAATACAATTCTGATACCAGCTGAAGAAAAAGGCAACCCTTATTTCCTCCTACTACTCCTCCAAGACCCCAAAATCCTTTTAATTCTTGCATCTCAAGCTACCGCATTCTTTGTCATATATGCGATACTATCATTTTGGTATCATTTTATTCTCCAGTGGATTCTCTTTGCCTGTTATTTCTTTAAAAGAGGTTTGAACCTAAAATCAGTTTTTAAAAATCTCTGTGAACTCACCCTGATTTTATCAATACAGTCATGTGTATTGTGGGCTCTGATGCAAGAAATCCTAGCAAACGAATTGACAGTAGCAAGGGGCAGCACAGCCGTAAGTGCTTTGGACAGTTCAGCACACTTTCTCTGTTCTAAGTCAGACAGGGTGCACCACCGGAATTTCTTCCCTGTAGGATCAAAAAAGAAGACAAGATTTGTAGGAAAAAAAAAAAAGCTCTCAATTTAAGACCTTTGAAAGAGGGAGGTTATTTTATTTTATTTAACTTCACAAGCAAGTTGATTCTGTTCACTCACATATCCACATACTTACAGGCACACAAGAGATGGGTGCAAGCAGTCTGACCAAGACTGCTTTTGCCCAACATGGAGGACAATGAATGTTTTCTGATGAATCTTCTATGTCTCTGCTTCCCCTTGGGTGGCAGCAGCAAACTAGTCTTCAGGTAGATTTTTCAAGAATCAACAATTGTTATGCTGTAATCTTTTGCCTCAGAATCTTCCTTGCTTCATCCTCCATGAATCTTAGGCAAGGCTGCCACCCAAAATGAGGAAACAAAGGCAAGGACATGTATATGGCTATGGTCTGTTTTCCTGTTGGGATAGCAAGGAAAGGAATGGCCTACAACGGAAATACAATGTAGGGTAGTCTTGTTACCATCTTCCTGTTACCAGACTGCAGTTTTTCTCCTAACAAGCCAACTGTGATGTGACCTAATCAGAGCACAGACATTCTACTCTCGATGTAAACAGTGCATTCCCTAGACTTTATCAGTTTTATTGCTGTCAACTGCATCCTTGGTTATCAATACAGTCTATTCTTTTAACCTTGGCTCTGCTGTTTCCTCTGGTGTTTCATACACACATTCCCACACAAAATTTATCCATATCAATCTTAACATTTCTGTTGCAAAGATTTGGACATTCCGAACTAAGCCCACAAAAGAAAAGGAAATATGGAGTGATGATGTTGACAAGAGATCAACTTGCTTTAGCTTTGTTGAATTTAGTCTTTAGAGGGAGGACAGTTGTTTTTTAAACTGACAACATTTGGTGTTTCAAGTCCCAGGTGTCTCACACCACTGCTTTGCTAGAACAGCATTTCCCACTGAGGGCCAGACTTTGTTAGAGTAGTATTTCCTTCCCGTTTTCTTTCCAGACAACTACCTGTTTTTAAATATTAAGACCCAGATCAGAGCTCTAGTGTCAAAAAAAACTTAGATGAGAGGAGAAGTATGAAAATTTTAAGCTGGAAGAAATTCACAATTAAATGCTACTTTATAATAGAGTAAACCAAACCCCTCAATCCAGGACATGAGGATCTGGGACTATTTGAAATTACGAGGGCAATTCTGTGACTTGAACCTTCTTCTGTTTTTAATGTACTAGCCAAATGTTTCTTCGGCAATGACAAGTAATTTGCTGGATTTTCCTCAAGACAGAGAGGTTTATCTTCCATGTCAACACCCACTATGAAATGCAGAAACTAGGGACAATTTGGCTATTGACAATGAAGAATCATGTACTGTGTTGAACAGACTATTGAATAAACATTAACAACAAAATCTTCAAAAGCTTACAGCTTCCAAGCGGGAAGTTTGTAAGAATTAACTTAGTTTCTGGATGCCAAACAAAGAGATTAAATAACCTGCAGAGGAACACTGTGCAGAACTGTAGCAGAAATAAATTATGCAGTTGTCAGATCTTTCTCCAGCTGAAAACTAAGTAACTAATAAAAAAATGCCAGAAGAGTACCAGTAAAAGGAAGGGTTTAGAAAGATACAATTGGAAGTGGAGGAGGTGAAACCTCCTTCCCCAGGAGGAGTTGGGGGTTAAGTTGGTTTAAATTGACTATAAAGCTACATCTTAAGGGAGTCCAGACACACCAATAAAATTTTCTTTTCTGCTCCAGGCTCCAATTATTCTATCATGGATGTACTATGACATATTCTGTATTCTTTCTATTAAATGCCTTCTACTCTGAAACATAACATCATATACATTTCAAGAACATAGTATACCTTTCAGAAGGGAAAAAAAAAAAGTGATTTTTATATATAAAAATAGCATGCAGTTACATAACTTGAAAGTATCTTATACCACATAATGAAAATCAGGACTGAACGCATAGAAAACACTGTAACATCTCTAACGTTGTCATTTCCAGATGTTTAAGCATTTGGCTCTCTGGTGATCTATTAAAATGTAACAGAAGTATTGCCTGGAATAAATAAATAAATAAATTTGAGGGGTTTATCTCTTTGAGCATAGCATCAGATGTCAGTACTCCACTTGTTTTGACATGAAGTCAGTACAATTCCAGAAAAGATCCATTGTGGTTTTAGAGGGGAGCAGCCTGAAATACACTGATTAATTTTGACAGGGTTAATGAGTAAGCAGATCCTGATTGTTCAAAAGAAATAAACCTTCACTGAGTTAGAAGAAACTAGTGTATCAAGCTGCTTCAAAACTAGAGGGTCACCATCTGCCAGAGATCAAACAGGAAAAATGCAGTCAAATGGAAATCACAGGCACAGTTCTAGCTGCAATTTCTTTGCGCATAAGCAAATAAAACAAAAGCATATATTAGAGTTTGTATCCTGGTAACCCATCCAGAAGTCACTTTTCTCTTTCTCTCTCTGCATCAGCCTTACCTGAAGACAGCAAAGTGAAGATCATTAGGACAATTAAAATCACTATCTTCATGATTACAGCAGTTCAGCAAAGATCCTCTCTCTACCCTGACGCTCTGCCTTCTCATACCAGGAATTCCACACTGATGACCAAAGTTTCTGGAGGGTAACAAAAGGGTTTTAGGCATCAACAAGGATAAACCAAGATTTAAGAAAACAAACTGTCAGAGGATGTTATATCCTTGTATGCAAAGGAGAAAGGGACAATGTCCTGTTCCTATCCACAGATGGAAAACATCTGTAAACTTTCTTCTTTGTTATGAGCAGACACGAGAAGAAATGTAAGCCTCTGCTTTTGAAGTAAATAGTGCTTCTCCTGTTTCAAAAGGCACCAAAATGCTTTTGGGAGGTAGGTAAGACATCTATCTTATGAAAATGATATCTAAAGCTAAGTGAATTGTCCAAACTACTGAACATATCTCTTTATAGAATATTGAAGAGCCCTTCTTAATTTTCAACCTGATAATGGTTTATCTAAATGAGCAATTTAAAGCAAAAAGTAATCCTGTACCTCCCTACAAATTCTGAACAGACACTGTGGCCTTTCTTGACTCTATTCATTCCCTTCTAGCCCAATAATCTCATCCAAACTGGTGTATTTACCTGTTTTCTAGCACTTAGCCCGGAGTATTTCCTCTTAATTACTCTACAGAAGCCATGATTAACATCATTAATTTAAGGGGGGGGAGGGAAATACACATGTATATGTGTAAAAATACACATAAGCAGAAGTGTCCACACTGAATTGATCTGATGATGCATAAAATGTTGTTAGCATGGTTTCATCTTTCTAGTTCAGGAAAGAATTTACTATTCACAGAGACCTGGAGAAAGAAAGTCTTTTCCTAGTATTTTCTCTGCTTCATGTATTTTTGCTGATACTTTTCACAGATTTCTTTTGTTGCCTTATGAATTCTTTCCCCATGATTAACTGCCTTTATTCCCTGCTTTGCCCTTTCGAGTTCATGTACACGGATTCCATTGCTTATCTCCAGATTTCATGAATTCCCTCACTAGATCTGCAACATTTGTTGAGGTGTTATGTTTCCTACTAATCTGATCACAGAAGGAGTTAAATTTCTCGCTCCTTCCTGCACTCTCTGAACAAACGTTCTCAAGCTCTAAGATCTCTGTTCTCTCATTTGCTGAGAGAACAACTGTGGTATTAATCTATCCTTCAGCTTGGCTCACCTGCACAAGTCCAGCACAGCTCGGTACCCTTTGAGGAATTAAGTTTTATTCCTCAGTAAGTGCAATATATATAATCTTTTGATATAACATATTATTAGATGTAAGAACAAAACACACAATAAAAGTAATTTTAAAAAATAGTTAAAAGGTCCACTCTTAATTTCAATCAGAAAGATTAGATCAGGACAGATCATTAATCAGTTCAGTTGGTGTCAATTAATATATACTATAAACAAGTGTGTTTCATTTAACTACACCTTTACCTCTGAATCACTCCTGAATCACTTCTGGGGAAACTTGTCCATCAGGCCCACCAGCAGGGTGCAGTTAGACATCAAAGCTAATGGCTTGCAAATCCTTGTAGCAAAGCACTTAACAGAATCAAATCCCACCTTCTTTAAGGTTTTACTTCCTGCCAATCCTACCATTATGTACAGGACAAATGCACATCCCAATAACTAAGTCAGATAATAATATTACTATTACATGAGGGCTACATCCCATCTCTACTCAAATTTTATGCATTTGAAAATAAAAGGCTTTTCTGTACATGTTTAAGATATTTATATGGATGCTATGCTGCTATCTGTGGGGGTGTGAAAAAAGCAGAAAGACGTGAAGGTATTGTAGATTTCATTTAGGCCTGGTCAGGAAAACAACCATTAATCACAAATCAAGTCTGCCCAGAGGACCATGTCCTAAAGCACTGAGGATGTGGAAGCACAGCGGCAGGACTCTGGAATTTTTTTCCCACTGATTCACCTTATGAAACTACACCCCTAATGTGGTCAGAAAATGGTAATTAGCTGCTTCCCGGTAATGAAGCATCTATGTATCTATCTAGTGAAGCACCTAAGAGTGTGGAAAACAATCTCTGCAATCCCCTCTGTGCTGCTAGGATCCAGGCAAGGACACCACAGTAGGAACAGGTGTTACTGCACTACCCCAGCTGACATCTCACTTGCAGGAACAGCATTGTGTCTGTCCCGTGTCATGTCTCCCCCAATAAAACCCCTGCCCTGATATTGCTGGTGCTCCCATATCTGTGGTCAAGGACCCACCTGCCTCTCAACAGCAGCGCTGAGAAGCAACTGAACACCACCTGTGTTATCCTCAACTCACCAAGCAGCAGCCCTCTCCTCAAACCAGACTTCCCTTTGGATAACAGCTCTGTCCAAAGACATCTGTACCATACTGCTTTGTGGAGCAGCCTTGTCCCCAAAACACAAACCCTCAGTAATCACCCTATCCCCACACTGCATCCCCCGGGAAATGGCCCAGTCCCCATATCACATACCCTCAGGGGCGGCCCTGTCCGTACTCCCCTCACCACATCCCCCTTTGGGGAACAGCCTCCACCCCGTGTCCTCAAGGGGTTTCTCTCCTGAGAAGGCCGCCATGTTCCCTTCAGGTAACATTCCCTCCACACACCACCTCTGAGAGCAGCCCTCCCGCCACTGCCGCCAGCCCCGCCCCGCCTGGCCCCGCCCCGCCGCCTGTCTCCCGTCCTCACGCGCCGGACGCAGCAGAGGACGCGGTGGTAGCGTGGGAAGATGGCGGCGGCTGTGGCGCGGGGCGGTGTGGCCGGGCTGCGGCGCAGCAGGTACGGGCACGGCGGGGGGACAGCGTCGCGCCGCCCGGTGGCGGGATAGCCGGAGCTAGGGCTGGAACGGCGCGGCCGCGGCAGAGCAGGGGGGGAAGCGGCAGCCGCTGTCTGTGACAGCCGGCACCGGGGGCAGGGGCCGCAAGGAGGAGCTGAGACGTGGCCCTGCCTCCCCTAGGCTGGGGGTCGTGGCCGCCCCCTCTTGTCTGGCTGCCTCTTTCGCTGGCGTTTCCCTGCCGAAGTGGAAATGCGGTTGTTTCTGGTGCCTCGGCCCTGTCCCCCGGGCATGTGCGATGAGGAGTCTTGTTCTCGCTCTCCAAGCTGGAGAGCAAGATGAAGGTTTTACGTTTCTTAAGAAAGAAAAACGTGTGACCTTGTGTAATTCTAACTGAGTTTCCTAGGAGTCTACAGCTGTTAGTGCGTAGGTGTTTAGCAGACATTAGTAGATGGAGCAGCTCCTGCCCCTGAGGTTATGTAACCCCCGGGGAGGCCGGCTGTCAGGAGAAGCACCTCACGGGGAATCCAACAATCCTTTACAGCAGGTACTCTCCTAAAGCTTGTGCTTTTCATAGCAACGGAACAGTTTAAAAGAATACTGTTTCTAGGACACAATTATGTGTTCTTAGCCAAAACACACAGTCCCCTTACTCCATCTTCTGTCTCAAAACCTGAAGAAAACCTTGTGCACAGACCATGCCAGGGCTGTCCAGCCTCGGTGCCCAACAGTGGAATGTTGTCCCTGATCCCGCAGTGGCTGAAGTTGACACGGGATCCCAGCAGTTCTCAGTCTAACAGTCTCCTGTTGGGTGGCAGAGGCGGAGGCCAGGGCTCCTACACACTTGTACCCATTGAGGTCAGGCTGTTGAGAGCAGAGAAGGTGAGGCTGGCAGTAAGCTATTCAATCTCATCACCTTTACCTGTTTTTAGACAGATCTCAGAGTAAGGAGGAGAGTGGTTTTCCCCTCTTGGTCATCAGAAACAATTTGGGTGAGAGCTTAGGGTCTGCAATTAATTGTTGTGTTCCTCTGTGAAGATCTCTTTGCTGAAGTACCAAGTCCTGATATGCCCTGTCCCACCTTGGCAATGTAGACAGCTCCTGGATGCCACTGTGAAGCCAATGCTAGTTTTGTTCTGACTCTGCTTTTTTTTTTTTTTAAGATTATTACATACCAATATTAGTATGTGTCTTGAGAATACTAGTGATTTAGGCAGTAGCAAAGTTTTAATTTTTTTCCCCTAACTTTTTAGAATTGTAAAACTTTTTTTTTGGCAAATTTAAGTCTAGTGCTAATTGAATTAGCTTTTAGTTTTCTGAATTCCTTAGAAGAAGCCCCCAGGTTCCTAGTTTGCTGATGGGAAACTGCTCCTTTCATCCCAGGTGTTTTAATATGTTGTAAAGCAGGCCTTGTGATACTACAAATTAGTGTAGGTCTGGTGAATGACCCAAGCGGATCAACTGACCTCACTGTTTGTGACAAAATGACATCATGTTGCTATGTAAAACATACAGGTTCTGCAGCAATGTGGGATGATTTTTCTGCCTTGCTAAGGAAATAATGTCCTGGGAGATGATGCAGCAGTGTGGCATGTTTAGCACCTGGTTACCGGAATCTGTTTTGGGAGGAACTGTTCTGGCCCATGTGGGTTAATACAGTGATCTTAATGGAGACCATGAAGCTGAAGGGCAGAGTGAGATTGCTGATGCCATTTTATGGGGATAAGTGAAAACTATAGCTATTTGTCCTCAGCTAACAATAAAGCATTGTTAGCAATTGTCTAAGAATCATGTGATATTTTTTTTTTTTTTTAGACAAGAAGTCTATTCGTAGACTTTTTTTAAAGAGCTAATGTCTATATGTAACTCAGACACCTGAAATTAATTCTTAAATTCTTAATAATCATTTCCTGGAGTTGACTGGCCCTAAATGATGCAATAGCTTGTAATCTAATGAAGTAATTATATACTTGGTTTGTATCTGATCAAGAACAGATGAAAGGTCAGAGGGCCAAATGAAGACATCCCAGCTGTGGCATTTGCATCCTGGGCATGAATGGGTTGCACAAAGACCTGCTGGGCCTGGTTCTTCCCAAGAGCTGGAGCCTGTTGGTGTGAGAACAGTCCCCCTCTCCTGCCTTACCTCGGGCCTGGGATCCAGGTCTAACAGCAGGATGTGGTGGTGTGCTGCCTTCAAATACTTTTCTAAACATGCTTATTTACAGACTCTGAATAGCAATAGCCCTTGTACAATTGGATGGATCCTATTCAGATTTATTAAAAACATGAAATATTATATATTAAACATCTGAAAAGTCCTGGTTGAACCTTTTCCATGTAGCTAGTTATAGGTATTCTGTGTGTTTTCAGAGTGGCAAAAACACTTGCATTATAGGTTAAGGAAAAGAAAAGATCTAATAACTGCCACATTAAATAAATATCTGCAGGAGCAGTTGGATTGTCAGGTTCTTTTGTGTTGGGTTTTTTGGGGGCGGGGGGGGTTGGTTGGTTTGGTTTTTTTTAAGGTAGGAATATGCCAGAAGGGAATAGGGTTTGGAGATTTCAATAATACTTTGAGGAGACTTTCCCTCAATGTTATTCAGCTTCTGAACATAAGATTATCACTAGAGGGATCTGCTTACATTTTCATTATTAAACATTTATACTTAAGCAACTGCTGCTTCTTTGTTTTATTTTCAGTTTGCTGAGTTGCTGTAACTTCCTTATACATGAGAATCTCAGTGTTAGAACTGGAGGCCTGTGGAAGCAGCCGCTATCTAGGACGTTTTTCAGTGGTAAGTGAAGGCTTGTATCTACCTGGTGTTTTTAAATTCAGGGGTACTCAAAATTAGCCAAATTACAGTCACATATTGGTGAATATGAAGTTCTTGAGATTAAAGCAGACATGGAAGTGACATTTGCTGCCCTAACGGTATCTTGTAACGTACCCCCTTTGAGGGTATTTGCTTTGTTTTTTAAGCTTCTTTGATACTGTGACAGGCCTCCTTTTCCCTGGGATTATCCCTTCTGAAGAAACCTGTGTAACAGGCCCGGCAGAAAAGGAGCTAGGATAATAAAGTGAATAACCATTCATTATATTTTTCTTTTCTTTTCTTTTTTTTTTTTTCACTAGGGAAAATTTATATTAGGATCTGTTTCCATCTTCCTTGTCAACAAATGCTTTTTTTGACAAGTTTACTGTTTAATATTTTAAAACAGCAGCTCTGGATTCTTCATATGCCTTACTGGATGTATGTACAATACAAATGCACCTTTCTCCTATCACATCTATCTCAGCACACTAATGAATCATGTTTTTCCCCTGTGTTTTTGTAAAGTTAAGAAGATACATTAAACTAGAAGCTAGTCATGTAGCAACAGTGTCACTAGCTTGGCTCCATCAGGTCAGCTGTATGCAAAATGAGGGATTTCATGTTTCCATGTACTCACTACTCTCAGCAACTGAAGAGAGTGTTTTGTAAAGCAAATTTAATCACTGTGATACTAATAACAGCTCCTAGAGGAAGGAGAACTATCAGAAAAAGCATATATAATGGAATCTCTTTACATGTGGCTTTTAAACTTTTCAAAATGTCTGAAATTTTTCTAGTGAAGATTATTTCTGTATAGCAAATTAAAACCAATTAACCATGGGTTTAATTTTCTTAACTCTGCACATTACTTAGTTTTCTGAGGAGTCCACAGTTTTACTAAAATCTGAAAAACTAATTATTTAGATTTTAGTAGAGAGATTACTGTTAGGACAGCTTTCATATTTAAACCCCACTTAATGAACTTCCTGAGCCAATACTTTGTGTACTTCCCCCATCTACTTTGTATCATTTTTCCTCATTTTGAAATTTGTAACTTTTTTTACATCAGTTTAATGATATTTGCATGTCCTGCAAATTTTTTTAAGTGTTGTGTTGCTCTCGAGTGTTTCTATCAGGACAGCACAGACAAGTATGACAATGTCATGAAAGTAATGTGAAAGAGTCTGTGTGGATGTTGCAGAGATCTTTGTAATAGCATGGTTATGACATGGCAGCTAAAATGATCTCTCTTATCTGCATGAAAGCCCATGAAATAGTGTTAGATGTTGCCCTTCTCAGTCAGTCACTTCACATCAAGATTAATATGTAATGGATAATAATAAAGTAGCAGCACAGACCAGGTGGGAATTTGATGAAAATGTTCAACTGTATTACCTGCTTTGCTGTGCAACTCCTCAGCTGTTCACCATGAGAAGTCTGAGGAATTCAGGCTTCAGCAGTTTAACAGGCCTGTAAGAAAGAAAAGGTTTATAAATATCTCTTTCTATTTCAATCTGTACTTGTAGTGTTAATAATACTATCAGGGAACCAAGGAGGTTAACATGAATGTTTTATGGCCTGGTTAAAATGGTAATTGCCCTCAGGAGTTACTCTAGCTGATAATGCTGTGAAGATCAAATATTATTGTTTAATAAGTATTTGTAAACTTGTAGTATATGTGTTTTCATATAAAACAACTGCATTTAGTCTTCAATTGTTGTTCCCTTGCCTGCTAAGACATTAATCCCATTTCCTATAACCATTCCTTTGGGTTAACTTGCCTGCCCAAGTCGCTTGTCTGGCATCTCACGGATAAATATTTCAGTATTGAAAAATACGCTGGTGAGAGACTTGAACAAAACAAGCTTGTCACAAACTACTCGAGCCGGAGACATGGCAAAAGCATTTGTTTGTCATAGCCGTGACCTAAAAGCTACGACTTAAACGCGCTGGTTTTGGAAGACAGGGAAGGGCGAGAGGCGGGACGGGTGGCTTTCCCGCCTCGACTGGGAACAAAAGGCGCGCGCGCCTAGAACATGTAATGCCGCGGTCCCGGCAGCAGGGGGCGTGAGACGACGCCTGAGACCCCCCTGCAGCCCCCAGACCCGTGTCGGGAACTTTCTGGAAGCTCCGACTGCGCAGGCGTGAGGCCGCGGCTCGAGCCCGCGGTCCCCGTGCTACCGTCACCTGTCACTGAACCCTGCTGGACCAGTGCAGTGCCGCTGCATTTACAGATCCTTTTTCCTCCGAGCTCTCTTTTCTTTTTCCCCTCTTTTCTCTCAATCTTTTTCTACTCGTTTTCATTTGTTTATAGTTGTTGCCTTGTTCGTTGCCTTAAAGCAATTGATGAGAAAATAACTCCTGTGCCAAAGGTTTTTAGATGCAAGTTTATTAATTGCTGATCAATAAATAGCTGTAACGTTCCTCTGAGCTACTTGTTATGACTCCACTGGCTTTGCAGCCCTGTTGAGCAGGGATCAGCTTTTCTGTTGGTGCCCTTTTCAGGGGATTACAGAGTCACCTTCCCCTACACCCACCAAGGGGGCTGAGATATTTAATTGGCATCACAGACAGGAAACCCTGAATAAGAGGGCAAGAGGAGTGTAGAGGGGATATTCACTGAGTCAGGAAAGGAAGGATGTAAATCTGCTGAGTCAGAGTGCTGTGGCGGGCAGTCATTACTGCCCAGGTTCAGTCTGGTCTGAAAAGCCATAAAGTGTGCCTGACTCCAAAAGGGCAGAGTTGGGCCGAGGAAAGTTGTCAATTTCCTGCAGTTATTTCAGGACGGATAAAAGAATTGGCAAAGGAAAATAGGCCGAGACCGGGAAAGGGAAGTTGTTGGTGGTTTTGGGGTAGTGCTGATGGCAGGGCAGAAAGAGAAATGTGTTGTGGACCTAAACAGAGCAAGAAACAAATGACTCATTATAGGAATTGGTTAAGAATTTGCAAGCTGAGCTGAAGACTGAGTGGGAAAAGCAACTGTGAGCCAAAGATGAGTTGAGGGTTGAGCAGGATAAATGGCTGAGTTGTGGCAAGAAGACCTTGAGAGTGATGGTGGATACCACAGTATGGCTAAGGAACGCGACTTTGTTGCTTGGGAACTGGTTTGTCATTACCCCTGGGCTGAAATGGAAAAAGCAAAACTTCAGCATAGAGGTAGTGTTGCTCCTCAACTTTGACTATTTATTAAAACTGAGTTCCAGTATGATGGGAGCAATGAGGATGGGCTGGAAGTCGTAACTGAAGAAATGGCCTTTAAGTGCAACTGAACTGGCAAAATTATAAAAGAAGTATAGCCGACTTTTCAGGGAGTCTTGAGACTTAGTCTGTGCAGAATCACACTGGGGGAGAAAAGATAAAGCTTAATGAGGATGAAGCCCAGGAGTATTGGGGTCCTGGTGTACTTCTGACTGTGGAGGCTAAGTGGGCATCTTGGTCTCTCACTTGGCAAGTGGCATATTGGACTGGAGGACTGGACCCTTAGAAAGCAGGGATCCAGTAGCCATCCCCACTTCAGGATTACACCAATTAACTGAAAGTGTGCAGAAAGTGGCTTGCCTTGAAGCAGTGCATGAACTACTAGTAGTAGTAGTTGCACTGGTAGTGTGTAGTGGCTTCATACCACACCAGCCTTCCCTGATGTTGTTGAAAGCCAACCCAGATCAAATGACCCCTTTGATAAGCGCTCTCCCAGACTCTTTTAAAGGAAAAACTGCCTTGAGGAGGGCTGAACTAGGCAATAAATTCCCTAGACTCTCAGGAAAGAATCCTGGGTCAGGAATGACTAAAAATCCTCTGGGGAAAGAGGGTTTAATCAAAGGAATACCATGGGAATTAATGAACAGTTTATGCCTCCCTAACTTGCAGCTCTTTAGTGGGGATGGGGGAAGACCCAGATAAGGCCTTGAGAAGGGAAGGGAACACACCTACTTTCCCCTCTGCCACAGGGACAGCCTCCCCTTCAGGTTAGATGTATGTGAAAGGCGTTCAGCTCTAGGGTTCAAAACATCTAAAAATGTTACTAGAATGTTAAAAGTCCTACACACCTTTTTCCTCATCCTGTACTTGCTTCTAATGGCACATGTGCCAAGACATGAGCTTTCCTCATGTTCTCTTGCTGCTCGCCAGAGAGCTGCAGCAGTGTTAGAGTCATTAGGGAACAAGATGTTCAGCTGAAATCTCTACAGCCTGAACACGGTTTTGTTGCCAGAATTAGCAGTTAATCTCTTTGTCTTGAAATTTATAAACTTTTGTGAATTTCATTTATGTCTGAAAGGTGTGGGATTTTATGTTGTCAAGGCAAAAAAGGCCTAACAGTGGCGTGTTAGATGCCTTTGCCAATGATCGTGTTTTGGGTACCTGTTACAGAAGTGCTGTTTCATTAATGCTGGTGATGAGGAAATGTCAGCTCTTCAAATCATTTATCATTTATAATAATAAATTGTTTGCAATGGCTTGGGGAACATTAAATGGCTTGGGGAACATTAAATGGCTTGGTCTATGGCCCAGGAAGAGAAACAACCACATCAGTGCAATCAATAGAGGCTTTTGAAGCAGAAACAGCCTCTTCCTGTATACAAAGCAGAACCATATGTTCCCGCTGAGGGGTTTTGGTTTGGGAATTTGCTAAGTTCTGGTGAAATAGCTAAGCAGCTTTGCTAACTTAGAACCAAAGATGTGCTGGGAAGGCAGTTAAAGGCTTCAGGGCTAAAGAATATCATTGGTCTCTGTTGAAGACAGACAATTCTGTTGAAATAGTGATGCAGAGTTGAAAAGCTGTAGAGTCTTTGTAAATTCAGAATAAATAAAAGTCTTTATAAACATCTATCTGTTCCAAATGATCCCTGTCCTTTCTTGAGTATTGCTCTTTAGGGCAGAGAATTTCTAGAATCTGAACTGTAACTTAGTTGCTGTCTTCTTTGTTTGTGGGGTTTTGGTTGTTGTTGTGGTGTTTTGTTTTGGTTTTTTTGAGGTGTGTGCTGGTTTGTTTTGTTGGGTTTTTTTCCCCAAAAAAGTTGTTTTTTTTTTTTTTCTCAGTAGGAATAAAGCTGTTTTCATACTGTGATGTATTTAAGGACATAAAATTCAGACGTTTTGAATCACATATGTAGGAAAGGAATGAGCAAAAATATTTTGGTAAAACAAAATGTGAGCAAAAATGACTTGTATTGGGCATCTTATGCAGCATCACGGATGAAGAACAGCCGAATGCTTCTTAGAACTAAAGCTTCCCAGATCGCTAAGCAATTGTGCTTTGTCTCTGTGCCTGACTAGAAATAGATTTGGTGTTTATTGAATCCTTTTGGCTGTTAATGCATCCTTTCATAGTCAAACCCTAAGCCTGACATTGATGGAATAAGATACAGTCCATTGTTTTTTTGATTTTGGCTCATCCACATTAATGAATGTTGTGGAAATTACACCAATCAGTATCTGAAAATTGGTTCCTCTAGGAGTTTTCTCTGTTCAGTAGTGACTTAGGGTCATTGCTGAGAACTCTCAGGCTGACAGTAATACAGATAGAAATGCACTCTAGTACTTAAGACTTGTTTTCTCTGAATATTTTGCAAGGGATATACTTCCCACCTCTGTGACTGCCCTGTGCTGCTTTCCTGTTGCTTAGTGATAGTGCAATGTATTTATATCTCACAGGTGACATGCAAAGCTTATGTTACACAGGAGGCGCTTGTAGTTCTCAGTAAGAAATAGATGTAATACTAGACTTATTGTTGGGTTTTTGTGTTGGTGGTTTTGTTTTGGGTTTGTTTGTTTGTTTGGGGGTTTTTTGTTTGTTTGGTTTTTTTTGTTTGTTTGTTTGTTTTTGGTTTTGTTTTGTTTTTTTTTTTTTAATGTGGTGACCTGTATTACAGCGGAAATGAGCCTGTTATTCTGTTTATCAAACCTATGCTAAAGCAGGTCATAATTTCCTTCCCTCTTCCAGTT